>JAGGCA010000946.1:10717-31559 GCA_022876805.1 Osperalycus tenerphagus | reverse complement strand
ACTGTTGACGAGAGAATCAACTTTCACCTAACTGAATCAATTTCTAACGATACTGCTGTGATTTTATTTTTCTATCCATTATTTTGAGTCTCTTCACGAGGAGTTGATGTGCGGCGGTGTGCAGAGTTCGATCAAAACTCTCCTGGCGTCTTGGAAGAATCGCGATTAACGTGATCCATGATGTGATGATGCTTGTTGAGTAACCTCACTAACGAACCGCTAACGAGCAACGCTAATTAGTCGTACTGAACATTGTCATGAAAAAGAAATCAATTTGAGATCACAAGTTGTGATTCACAACACGATTCACTTAAATTAGTTATGTATGGTTTATTTGCTTGCTTGTAAAATATTAAGTATTAATGTTAAGTATTTTATGGGAACATGAAATGATTATATAAAACTTGAAATTGTACAAACTAATAGATTCGCGTCTCCGAAACATTAACACACCGACAGTGAAAATTTTTGCATGTCAATCTTTGGCAGACTAAAGTTGGTGGCGGCTAGGAAGCAGGTCAATTGGTGCCATTGCTGGTCGCCAGAGTGTTTCGTGGGCTATGAGTCGTCTGTTTTGAAGAACCGGCACCTGATTCGCCGTCACCACCTTCTGGATTGGCCGTGTTGTACGCGACATTCACCAGACCACTGCCTGCGGTCGGTGACGCATCGAGGACAACTAGTCCTGCTTCACGAAGTACCTGAACCAGGTAAAAATGTCACTGTCAGCAAACGGCAGCTATTTAGCAACTTACTCTGAGCTGAACATCGAGTTCTTCGAGAGCTTCATCAATCCAAGAGCTCTTGACGTGCATGCTGGAACAGTAGTAATGTGAGTTACTTAAATGATGAAATCGTATTGTTATTATTACATACGTGTAACGAATTACGAGAGCCAGATGAGTGACGGACAAGATGAGTGCCAAACATCGAGCTTCGAGGAGACGAGGGTCCAGTGGCGGATACATTGACTGAACAACGTCGTCGACCCGAGGTGATATTCTCTGTGCCACCTTGATGATTTCCCACAACTACCATACGAAGAGGAGCAATAGTAGATCGAGTCTTGAGCGTTAGCTAGACGATACGTGCCTTTCTCTGCTGATCTTCTTCCTGGAAGTGAGTTATAGCCGTCATCGTTGCAGCGACCTATCGCAATGAAAATTAGTCAATCGTTTTTCACGTGTCCATAAATACATAAATAAATATATAATAAACTTACCAGCCGCTCCGTTAAGTGGTGACAACTCTTCAGAATGGCTAACTGGTGAGGGATCAAACCTGATAGAAAAGTGGAAAATCATTAGTACAGAAATGAATAGTGAACAATTGTTAATGTGCCAGATGCATACCGGTGGCATCATCGACCCACTGCGCATCTTGGATGATCTGAGGACAGATGAAGAACATGTCGAAAGTCGCTTTCAACATTCACTATTAAACTGACCTGATCAATTTGCGGATGGAGACGAACGTCGTCCAGCTCGATGTTACCCACGAAACCATTGCGGTTGATCAGATTGGCATCGGGCCGCGTATCGGTGATAAGTTTACTGAATAAGTCATTCTTGCGGCAGTACCGGTGGTAAAAGATACCGAGCAGCTAAGAGACGGTAACATTTTGTGGCTTCATAAAATAAAAGCATCAAGAAAAGGTCTCACCGTGAAAAGAGATCCGCAGAAGACGACGGCCAGGACACCAATTGCCACCAGAACGACCGTTTCCATGGGCATTTTAGCTGACCAGGGAGTGCATCGAAGTGATGCCGATAATTTCCAACAAAAAAAACTACGTTAGACCTTTTTCGGTGCACGTCGTGTCGATGGTGAGCACCAGGAAACGATGATGGCGGGGATTCCAAGAGAAAGTAAAATCACATCACGGCATATAATCCAACAAGAACGGAGAAATGCCAAGGTCAATGCCTGTTTGTTTGCCGCCTCCTCCATACGCGATTCAAGCTGACTTGTAATTCAAGATGGGCTCAGACCAGTTCTGAACAACTTTTTTCTGATGAACTGTGCTTGATGTTGTGACATAACAACACTTCGAGCGGAGGGCCATTTAGCGGTTTGGTTTATACGATTATTTTCGCATTAATCTGGCATCACCATGTTTCGAACTGCAATCAAATCAAATCACTCGTTTCGTCAGCAGGAATGGCCATGCACATCAACTTGAGCCCCGTAATTCGACAGTCTTGTTCCACTAATTATTCTCGACTTGACCATCAAATCGTCTTCATGTTCGATTGACTGCTGACTGACAGAATTATTGCTACCTCTATTTACGTTTCTGTCCATGTAATTGCGAGTGATGTCGCTTTCCACGGCGAAGACTCTTGACGAAGATTTCCAACTGCTTTCCTCACTGATTGGTGAATCGCGATTACATGAACAGAAATGTAAAGAGAAGCAACAACAAATAATTCTGAGCAATTAATCGTAGATGCACACGATTTGATGACCATCATCAAATGGCCATCAAGTCGAGCATTAGTGAAACAAGACAGAGATTACGGGGCTTGAGTGATGCGTTGATGTCGTGCACGCCATTCCTGCTGATGATGCGAGTGATTTGATTACAGTTCGGAACATGGTGATGCCAAGTTAATGCAGAAATGATCGTATAAACCAAACCTTTCACCAAAAGTCGATAAATTCGGTTTTCGAGCCGCGCGCGTCAACGCGGCTGACGCGTTGACGCTTCGCCTCAGCCTAGCGCCACCTATGATTGATTACCATAACTTCCATCAACGTTTGTCCGATTTCTTGTTGAGGAGCTAATTTGACGACCGCCTGTTCAGTGATCAGTGATAACTGATCACTGATCACCTCTTACCAGGATGGACCGCTTAGGGGGAGTTCATCGTCCTTTTGAGTACGAGTCGACTTACTATCGGGCCACTGACGATGAGCCGCGATCGATGGAGGCTAATCGTGGAATGTATGACACCGAACGGGAACGGACCATCTTCCGCAATGCGTCACCGCCAAGAGATGCAGCACCGCGACCCGGACCCGGGTCCGGGCCCAGACCCAGAGTAGGTGTCGGAATCCCGCCATCGCCTTCCGTCGGTGAATTGCAGCGGGAGATGCACGACATGGCCCGACGAGGCGCACCCGTTGAGGAAGTGTTGCCTAAAGTGCACGACTATCTGGAGAAGCGTGCCAACGGTGAGTGACGACAGATGATGGATGATGGACGATGGATGATGATGGTCGTCGTCGCGATGGTCTTGATCTGCTCACTGTCTCGCTTATCTTGCAGAGGAGTTCCAGGGACCGCCTCCACAGGAGTCCCGTAAACGATTTCGTGGCCCGGAGGAAGACCGTCCTGTGAGTGCCGTTTCGTTCTGGTGTCTTGTCTTCTTACTGATCTCATTCTCTCCAGATGCGCATTCACGGCCACATCGTTCCTCGCAAAGATGCTCGTCTGATCGACTTGGTGTTCAACAATCGGGCCACACTCAAGCATCAACTAGACGTCACCAAACACCCGATAGTCGGTCAGTCTAGCTGACTAGTCGGCTCGTTTGATGGCTTCACTCCAGTCTCGTTTCTCCCCTCTCCCTCCAGGTCTCGACTATGTTATTGAGTACGTCGACCCGGAAGGCATCGCGCCGCGCATTTATGAGTGCAACATGTGCATCACATTCAGATCTGTTGCGCACATAATGGAGCACTTGACCAGCTACAATCATCGGGTGCGTTACATACGTTCGCTGTACCCATCACAAGCCAAGGTCTACTTGATGGCTGATGGGCGCACCACCAACAGGAACGGGGCTCTGATCTCCATGGCCAAGATCCGTTGCTCGGATCTCGAGCTAGTCTACGGTCGTGGCGAATTCGTCACTAAGCACGAGAAGCCCGAGGTGCCGGAGGACAAACTCGACGCCGAGGAGTGTGATGTCATTAGTGATGGCGAGCAGACGACCTACTTGCGAAAGATCACCAAGGAAGCCAAACAGATCAAGTTGATCAATGATGAGGATCTGCGACTTGCCAAGGAGATAATCAACACCTACACGGACGCGATCATCGACTTCAAGAATCGTCCCAACGATGGTGGTGTTGATACACTTATCCGGGATGGTCGCAATCAGACTGGCTCATCGCGATACTGACGCTGTCGCTGACTGATTATCGTTTTCCGTGTTCATTCATACACAAATTTACATAATGGTTTGTGTGGACATAAGTGTACATAACGCGTAGTAACAACTAAGTAGGTTTGTGCTGTTGTGTAATCATTCTTATTGCTTACCTTCTTTCTATTACACTTATCCGACTGATAAGTTAATCACTAATAACTTAATAATCTAAATCTATTAAGTTCGACAACAGAATACCAATCACAAGAATTCTTTTCACATTCCTGAGTAAAGAAAGTCTTGATGTCAGATCCCGACTCGTTTCTTGTCTATCTTCTCCCGACAGCTGTGCCAACCCTGAAGTTAAGTGTTTTAATCAGAATTTAGACCCGGTGGAACTCGCGCTTTCCTACCTCTTCTTATATCCAGTTTGTGGTCTTGCCGTCTTCGAGATGGGCACGCTGTCCACCGAAGATGTCTCACTAATTTGCGGTTGAACGGACAATTCCTGTAATGTCAACTCCGGTGTCGAGTTGTCCGTCTCGGAATCGTTAAAATCCGACTTTAGCAGCAAATTGTAGTCGGAATAATTGAGTGGGTCATCGACATAATTCGCGTAACCAACGTTCGCGTCATCTTCTGTTTGGTGTGATTGAACAACGTCGAGCCATTGTTTATTATGAGTAATGAACTTCTCCAATTGAATCTTCCTGGCCCACTCCTTATCGAATTCCTAGCAAACAAGATGAGAAATGTTTGATTTGTGCGAAAAACGTCCTTCATGAGGAAAACTTACAACGACAAAGTCTAGTGTCGAATTGCAGACTTTCCGTATTTCGATGTTCTTGTCATGCATCAAGTCGATCAGGTAAGCTACGATTTCTTTGAAAGAAAATTCATCGAATTCGCTATGTAATTCGCTCGTGCGTCACGAATTAATAGTTAATATCTATTTACTTACGAGAGTCTTTGATAATGAAATTCCTCACTTCTTCGTGCTTGATCATGATATGAATCGCATAAATTATCTGCAAGACGATTTCATCATCTTCTTGCTTAGCTGAAAATGACAAAAAAAAGAAACCGTAAAAATTGTGATAGTGCTTGATGGCTATCAACTTGAAAGTTTTCAAGTGAACTCACCAGTGAGCAAATCGACGAAAATGTTGAGCAAATTGGACTGTAGCAGGTGATGAGCACACTCGCGGTCGACTGCGATCGTGCCCACGACAACGATGCACTCCAAGATGAGATCGTCTTCGAAATCGGTACCGACTTTCAATCGGTGCAGTAGCCATTCGATCATCTTACGCTGCTGGATAAGTTTTGACCAGGTGGTTTGCGGCGAATTTAAATTACTCAGCATTCCAAGGCACTCAATCACGAAATCTTCATTACCACTAATGGTGACTGTTTCCAGTAACTGATCAACATAATCAAAGAATAAATCCTTGATGGAATCGTCGTCGTGCTGAGAAATATTGCGAAGCATTTTCATTAGAACAGCGTCATTAAATTTAATGGCTCTGTTCATGAGCTTGTTAATATCGGCACACATCATCTGAGCACACTTCTCGTTTAGGGTCAAATTGACAGCGAAAGCGGTGAGCTCGACAGGCAGAGAACTCTTTTCGCAATCGATAATCTTGTTCGTGAGAAAATTGATCACTTCGGCCGACTTGCTGAACATGGCTTTGTATTTGTCGTCGCGACTGATTTCGTAGAGCAATTTCAATACGTACTGAGCTTGCTGGTCCTTTAGCAGGAGCGAAATCAACTTGGATACTAATCCGCTCTTGACGATTGCGCTTCTCAGGTCGGTGTCAAACGACAGGTTGTACACAAGTCGAACAATGACATTAGTCAGTGACTCGCTCATCGTTGCCAGCAACGGGGTCACTTTGTCAACAATGGACAGCTGCTTCATTTGGTTTTTGTTCTCCTTGTATATCGACAATTTCTTCAGGAATGACACGACAAGCAGCAGAAGATGCTGCGAGTCGCGGTCAAGGCTTTTGACTAGTAATGAGATTATTCCCTTGTTGACCATTTTGAATTCGATTTTGGGATCTTCGGACAGGTTGAGCAACAAATAGAAGGCGACACGCAACAACGGATTCTGCTTACGAATCATATTTTGGTACTTCTTCAGCGTCTTCTCGTAATCGATCTGCAGCGCTTCATTTCCGGTGCTTTGTTCGGCTACCAAACGCTTCTCATTAACTTCCCGGAACCAACTCTCTTCGACACCGATCTCCCACTCCACCAACTCGAAACAAATGGCACCTACTTTGAATTGGCTGATGGACGGGTGAAACTGCGAATAGTTCGAGAAGCAGGCGAAAATATAAATGATTTTAGTGCTCAGTTCGAGCGACTTCTTGCCGTCTTCGCGCAGTACTCTGGCTAACGCACAGATGAGCGTTTCGTTTGTGGTCAACTCGACCAAATTGTCAGCATTCTGAGCTAACTGCAGTATCATTGCTGCACTCTTGATCTTGTCAGCGAGTTCTTCGTACAGACCTTCGATGTACGTGTCGAGATCGTTGATGGACGCGTTGCGTTCATTCTTCGTCCCTGTTGATGTCTCGCTACCGTTCTCGACATTGAAGTTCAAGTTTTGCAGTCGCTCCGCGATGGCAGTTTGTGGTCGGAGTCGATAACGGTTATTGTCGAGGACACTGTTAGTTGAGTCGAGACGTTTTTGCAGATACCGCAGAAGCTGCTTCAGTTCGCCGATGTGGTCCGAAGATATCAAACTGCATTTGGTCACAATTTCTTGAGCCAGCGCGTTGACGTCGGTCGAGTGAGTTAAGCTTCTCAAACGAATTCTGCTCGAAAGAAGATGAAGAATAGGATGTAAGATGAGAGGCGGTGAACAAGAACAAGACCGTTGAAGAATGTGCCTGTCCCGATTGACGATGAGTAGAATTGAACATGCAAATCACAAATCGCGCGGTTCTCCTCGCATTGGGTGTCGGTCTCTTTCTCTTTCTCACTCTCACTCACATTTTCTGCAATTCTCTGCTTTCTCCCATCATCTCATCTCCCAGATCTCCGATGACAGCCGCTTCGAGTTCGTAGTTGGCAAGAATGGCCGTTTCGGAGGGGTGCACATCAATGCCCAAAAGACGAACGCGCCTGAAAGAGTCGAACGATTAGAATGGCGAGTCGATCGCAAATTGCGTCTCGCAACGATACCTTTGCACATATTTGACTTCATCTGGCTCCATGTTCGAGTTGGAGTGTCATTGAGTGTGAGTGGCACGAAACGGACGCCCGGCTGGCTGTTTGTTGATATGTGGCTGCTGTGATGCGTTGCGAATGACGACGAGAGGAGAGACTCATGGCAGAGGTTCACTACAGTCGGTCATTAAGTCAACCAAGTTTTACGCCCTCAGACCGCGCTCCGGTCCTGGTCCCGATCTACATTTTCGATTGCCTCTGTCTCGTTAGCTCCTCTAATCGAGTGACGCTTTCACACCGAATTTGCACATTCAGCACGCATTTCAGTAATGACACGCCGCCGAGTTCGTTCGTTCAGTGCGATCCCGAATCGAGATGATATTTGACCGACCTTCATTAAAAATTCCTCTCCCATTCATCTCGCGTTTCATGTTCTTGCGTTTGGCAGCGAATTTCGGGCTCCACCCCGTAAATCAATAAACGAGGCACTCGTAATGAAACGACGAGAAAATGGAATTCGGCATGACGAGAAAGCGATAACGAACATAAATGTGAATAATAAGATCAACTTCGTGCTCACATCGACATTCAGCAATCATTCATCCGCGATTGATTCGCAGTCAGCTTAATCATCACCTAATGACCCGTAGATCGATATAAAGACGCAAAACAGGCAGACAGGCAATGAGAAAGTCGTGTGGCGAATGCAGCAAACTTCTAACTAATTCATGCACGTCGCATATGGTGTGCGGTCAGAACGGAAGTCGATTGAAGTGTCGCACGATACCTGCAAGAAGACAGACAAGAGTGCGAAGTGCGACCTCGACCGCGACCGCGACCGCAATGCGATAACGTGCCGAGAAGATTTTCACGTTCACGCAACGCTGACTCCACATGACGATGACAATGCATAATTGCTGCGTCAGGCGATTGACGATGCCGCGCCTCGACTGCCGATGCCAATAATGGCAGCAAATATGCATAGAGGAGAGGAAACTCATTCACATTCGACGCCAAATTGCGAGACCATATACGAAAGTGGAAGTGCTTCGCTCCAGTATTGTGCAGCTCGATATTAGCACGCAAATTCATTGAGGATTTGATTTGCGATCGCGCTCCGGGCGATGTTCGCCAGACTACTGCCATCATGGCGATAACCATGGCGATCTCCATCACCATCTCTCCCATCGGATTAAGCATCTTGTACCTCCTCTACCCCCTCTGTTCATCTCTCTCATCACTATCAGTATCCAGGCAACGACATCTGCAAGAATGGCATCGAGCGTAGTTGTACTGCATCGCTCGCATGCATCTCTGCTCCTCACTCACTCCCACTTCCAGACGAAGCCTCACAAACGCATTCGACTCATACTGATTGCCAAAGGTCGTATGTGCCATGTACGAGTGACCGCAACAAACGGAAGTGGCGAGAGAGCAACGCAGATCAGCTCTAATTTATAGCGCAGAGCGCAGTCAGCACTTGGCGTTTGCCGCTCTACAAATGCGACGACATCGCAAATAGAGGCTCACTTCTGCTGCTTAACTGCACTCATATGCAATTCAGTCGCGATCGCAACGTGTCTTACATGCTAGCACTGCAAAAAAATGACAGGACACATCTGCACGACACGATCGTCATGATTGTCTTGAGATGCGATGTGCAGTCCCATCGACACGCACTCATCGCGATTGTGGCTCTCATAAAATCGCTCAAAGTTCGTGCACGGCTGAGAGAAAGTCATATCCCGAGTGCCGCTCGTTAACCGATAAAAATTGCTATTTGCGAAACGAGACCAAAGTTAGCAGTTAATCATTTGAGAGCCATCCGTTTCAGAGTCATTTGTTACTGACACAGCGAAAACGATCTTAGCTAAATTGGCTTCACTCCCGTAATCGCTGCTTATCTCGGTAAATAATCTTCCTGATTCGCTATTTACGTGGATTATAGTCGCCATTCTTTCTACTCGAAATGTTGAAAGCTTTTTGATCTCGACCACACTTTGACACAGGTCCACTACGTACTTTCAACAAACTAAAGAGACTGTTGCGCTTCGATCGAAAAAGAAGAACATTGTTCAGTATAGGCAATTAGAGTGCGTGGACAGCAGAGTGACAGTACTCTCAGACAGTGCATGAAGAATGACAATTGAGTGAGAAATAGGTAGTTAATAATTATGAACAAGTGGCACAAGTTGTAAGGAGTAGTTGCGTCATTGCACGTCGCACGTTGCGAGCCCAAGTCGTAGCTCGATGAGACACATTCGCGAGTGATCGAACAATTCCCGGATAACTCAATCCAAGTGACGAGCACTCCTTCCTATACGGAATTGGTGTCCGAATGAAGCATCAATCTGGAGGTTCGCATTTTGAAGTTGTCCGGCAGAGCAATGGACAGCGATGATGTAGAAATGAATGATGTCAAGTTACACTGAGTGCGGACTCGTTGAACTACTCGCCTTGATAGCGATGCGCACGCGCACGCATTCTTGCACGAGAATCGCCGAATCGATGACGGCAACAAGATATATTCATTAACAACACTATCGTACAACGTACGACGAACAACGTCAACATGACAGCACCTCAGTGTTCAATGTCGAAGGTGAGACCACCAAAATGAACCGCTTATATATAGATGAGCATCTGACAAAATATGCATTCGCTAATGAGCCTAGCAAAACGACTCAGATTGTCGTCCTAACTAACTAATATTTGTCCCGCATAAGTTTGCGATCAGTCAGAAACTAGTCGATATACTTAATTAATCTGCACATCAGGGCACAGCTATATGCATATCGTGTTTAGTAAATGAATCGTCTGTCGAAAACAACACAGTTATTAATTAACGACATGCGAGCTCCTGCGAACAGGAGTCGGTATGTAATGACGTTCGGTACAATTTGCGTGCTCGATTTTCGTTCATCGCAACGTGAATGGCATTTGCCGATCAATTCATCAATGCCTTCTAAATCTACCATCAATTATTAAGGAATACAGAGCGCTCGCCTAGTGTAAGTACGGAATCAAATCGATGTCTTTTCTGGAAGAGTAGCGATCTTGAAATGACGACTATCAGTTGCACGTGTACTCCGATGGCGGCTCGTCCATTCTGTTCCTTAAGCGCGTCAAACTTTGCGCAACTATCCTCGCAACTGATCTTCATGCTAAGGTGAGAATTAATGAAATTTAGTGCTCGCAACTTTGAAATGCGAGACTGTAAACTGTCCACGTACTTCGTCAGACACCAATTACGTATAGGAAGAGCGCGCTAGCCTAACTAATTGAGTTTCAGTGAATTGTGTGGTCACTTATGAATATGTGATGAGCGATGCCGGACTATAAGCGATTTACGATGGAGAAGATGATAAACAGCGATATCTGTGCGGCATTTAGGCCATGGAACTCTAATAGTGCCACCGTAGCCGCAACTCGTCATTATCGCGGTAACATTTATATTGGAAACAATAAATCGAAAATTTTCCTATTCACTAACGCCGGTACTGCGATATGGACTGACGTACAGGTTGTACACGTCTGCTGCAGACGGTCTGCATATATGCAATTACATTTACATTGCCAGTTGCGTTATTTCCTTGTTAGTTGCGTCAAGTGACTAGTCTTTGCCTTTCATCCTGTCTCGATGTTGATCTTGTACTTGCACTGGACACCGACCGCCAACATAGTTCGATGCCTTCCGGTCATCATCTAAATTTGGATGCATTTACATGATATTCTGGGCTTGTGACGTTGCCTGGAACGCGAATATTTGATGAATAGCAGCATTTTTATACGCCATTCTAAATGTGGAAACACTCAGCGGGTTCAGTGACTCGACTCGTTCCAGATCGCAATGATGAGAATCAGAATGCGGCGCGACGCTGAACAAGTGCACAACGAGATTCATGGTGCATCATGCATGGCGATGCCTCTCAATGCCATGCCTTTTTTTCTATCGCAAATCAATATCACTAACTCAATCACAATCACAATTTGCACTATTGTCGCTGCGCACCTCCTAATTGTATTTGGTCGCGCGATTTGCATGCCGATGTCGATCAAAATGCAACACGAATGATGCGTGCCAGCTGTGCACTCATTTAATTCGCCGCACATCATCCGAGTTTCATCTGATTTTCATTTTTATTCGCAAATCTTACAAATTTTATCACTCGTCCCTGTTAAGGTATGTTTAGCTTAAGCGTTATTTGATTGTTTCCTTGTCCTGCAGTGTTTCCACTTCGAGTGAATCGCATTTTCGCGACTGCATTGCCGAAGACGCTTAACTTGCACTTTGCCTCATTTTCGGTGTTTTCCTCAACAAACAACTTGTGAATTGATTATTGCTAGACACTCAACTGGCTTGTAGCAAACATTCGGCAAGGACAAAGGTAAGTTATCTGCATAATTTGGGCAAATTTCTCGTGTTCCAAGACATGAATCAGAGAAAACTGTCGCCCGCTTCGTTTGCGTGTTTGGCGCACGAAATGATCAGCTCCAAGTCACTTTTGTCCTCTAATCGACAGGAGAATCATGATGGACGTCTCGAGGACCGCGACCCACCCAGTGTGCTAAAGCTGAGGCTGCTCGGAGTGTGCGAAAATCGGCACTGCCGAATTCGATTTAGTTGCGTTGTTGGTGATCTGTACGCTGCGAACGGCACTCGGACGTATGGAAGAGCCAGACAAGAACGTCATCAAGTCTGGCGACCAATGAATGCGAGCGAATCGAGTCAGGAACAGGCACAGAACGAACGCAGAAAAGCAGAAAGCAGGCCGCGATAGCTTGACGGGAGAGACGCGAGAGAGAAGCGAAGAGAAGCGAAGAGAAGCGATCGAGTCCAGGCTGAGACTGCTTAACAGCGACATAGTGCGCCCCTTTTCGACCACCGTTCAAGCCCGTCATCCGCCGACTGCACCCTCATCACAGGTATGTACACTTAGCTTGATATCTCTGCTAACCGGCCGTGTGGTCGCTGAGATCGTGGCGCGAACGATGTGACCACAGCGAACGTTTTTTGGGAGCCTATTTCGCGGTTTTCGCGGCGTCGAGAAAATGGCGAGATCAACGAGACGAGAAGAGCGAGGAAGCGAGAGAGCGAGCGAGAAATTCAGTTGAGCGATGCGTTCGTTCGATGCCATGCCACCGATCTGTAATGATGATGCTGATGCTCTGATCGAGACGTCCACCTTTCTTATGCGCCCCAGACCGAATATTCGAGCTAATTGCGTCATCTGCGACTCGAGACGTGCCTGTCACTGGGTAATCGTCTCTAGATCAGATTGCATTATAGAGAGTGACAATTAATGCACGATAGACACTCTAATTAGCGGTTGCAGTCCTTATTTTATTCTCCATCTCCCACTCATCAGTGGGCATCTCTTCACCTTGTACTCAGCTCGATGCACTTCGCACTCTTTGACCACCGTGTCGCTAATTCTTTGTCGTTCGCACTCCTTTTTGCATTGGCGAGTCGTGCTCACGATAGCAGAAAAACGATCGCAATTTTCTTGAGAATGACTTCACTCTCGACCATGTCCAGCTCAGGACAGTTAGTGCATGACAAGGCAAACACGTGGTAATGTTCAATTCGATGATGCAGCGAACATCGTGCGAATAGCGAACCAATTCTGACGAGTAGCCCGCCGGTGACGGCAGCACGCAGAGTCGGCGATCGGCGCTCGACGCTCGAAGTGCCGTTGAGCGAGTCGACTCGCTCCTCGGTACTTTGCTCGTCGACGATATTCGTGTTCTGTGCATTGACACACATCAGGCATCGATTCGGGCGATGTTGCTCGTTGCTGGCTGTTCGTAAACAACACAACAACATATACAACGCATTTGCTCATTGCATGGCACGATGTATGAATGCGAATCGTGCCGCTGCTGAATCGTTTACAAAGCGATTCTCATGACCTTCAAGCATATCAGTCCCGAGTTGGCAGCGACGAAACTTTTTGCAATTACGAGTGCCATTTGCGAGCGACTCACATTTCGATGGTACCACGGCGTATCGGAGTTGTGCAAAAACTTATTGCGCGATTGAGACGACCGTCGAACGTCCAACTTGAAGCGTTAAGGAGTCAATTTCGTGCGTTATCATCATGGACTCGAGGACGATCAAGTATCGCGCACCACGCGAATTTCGTCTCGCTTTCCGTCGACCGTCGACCGCTGGTGTGCCCTTACAAGATGAGTGTGAAATGCAACGAGGAAATTGGTTTGATTGAGGTTCAGGTTCAGGCTGAGGTGATCACCGTTGAGACACTACTATCTTATAGGACGTTCATGAGGAAAACTATTTGCAAGTCTGATTGTCTGGCTTTTAATTCGTGATCTGTGTCGAACAGAGCAGGCAAATCGTGCGAAATGTCGCCAAATGTGGTGCGTTGCTGGCCAAGTGCGTCTGTCTCTCATTGCATGTGCACAGCTCGTGCTCGTTACTGATATCGATATCGATATGGGATCGGGTATGAGGTGCACCATTGAAAAAAAAGAGTACAGAGAGAAAGCCGCAATGAATCGCACAGGGCTCGCAATGTGCATCGCAATTCACGCTTCTCGCACATCGTATCGCCATCCTCGTCGTCAACTGCGTCAATGTATGAATGGGAATGAATGAATGAGTGAACGGCGATATTGCGAGGGACGGAGTGATGTGATGAGAATTCGGATGTGGTGCGATGTGATGTGGATGCGATGCGATGTGGATGTGGATGCAAGTGCGGAGAGAAAAGAGGAGGGTCGATGATGAGTAGTGCACGTTGCGAGCGAAAAATGTCGAGTTGCAACGAGCACTTCGACTTTGGGCATATGCATGAGAGAGAAGAGGAGTGAAGGAGCGAGAAAGAGAGAAGAGGAGAGAGATTCTCGCTCTTTCTCGATGTCATCGAGAAAATCGATGCGTTCCAAGCGATGCAGTGCGCGCGACCGTCACCGTTCGACCGTCTACGTTCATTCAATTTGGCCACTTCTGTCTCTCTTCTACGCTGCTCCCTCACATCGCAAATCTCGCCATCAGTTTGTGTGCCCAGTAGAAACGTCGCTCAATGAAATGACAGCGATAAACATTCGAGTTTGTCTCGAGATGCGATGCGAGATGCGAGATGGATGTCAGCGATGCGATGCTGGGCCCAATTCGGAACGTTTCTCCTCTCCTCTCGTCTCACCGCCACCGCGTTCCAGTCGTTTCGTTTTGGTTTATCGTTTTTCGTTTGGCCCTCTTCCAATCGTCATCCTATATAATAACATATTTGGCAGCCCTCATCGGTCGACCCTCAGCGTCGGCCACGACAGCAACTCGGCAAACATAGTAGAATAGAATAGTGGAATAGAATGGAGAGCAGAACGCTCTGTATTGTGAGAAGAGCGGCAGGTGATGCAGGAGTACACACAATGCAATGCGACGGTCTAGTAATGTATGTGCGATGCCATGCAATGGTGCGAACAGAGATGGTGGAATGGATCCCGGAGTGCGGAACCCAAGCAAGCGAATGAACGCGTCTCGCCGAACCCGGAGAAAACCTGCCAACGAACGCGTCCAAGACGTGAGTGGCGAGCCAGAGAGGGATGGTCGATAGATGGATGCGTGCTTGATGTTCGACGGTGAATTAATTGAAGTGTCGGCGAAGCAGAACATAGAGACGAGATGAGAGTCGAAATGCGAAATGCCATTCGCGCTGTGGGGCGAGCATTATTACGATTGTCATAAACATTTAAAGGGAAGTGTTGTCGATGCGAGAGGATGCAAACATTTCTCGTCAATGAGCGACATTCGAGTTCCGTTGCGTAACAGACAGAAATGCAATGCGACGTGTTGGCGTCTGACTCGTGGCACTTCTCATATTAATCTCACTCATGTATGCCTGAAGGTTGACAAATTTTTGGGAGCAGGACTCGCTGGTGGCCGATGTTGGCCACGTCGAGCGATCGAGTCTCTCGTCGGGGCTCGGCTTGTGCGTTCTCGCGTTGGCGTCACTCGTTCGTGACGCGTCGAGCGTGAAGAGAATTCGGCAGCACTCGTTGTGTGCCTGATGTTCATTCTGATGTTCATGTTTGATGTGTGTTGCTCAACCAGAAATTTAATGCAACATTCTTGCTCTAACAAAGGACAGTGACGGAACTGGCAGCGTGCAGCGAGCTAAGAAGCGAAGTGAAGTCACTACAGACAAGGTCTAATCGCAGCGGCAAGCATGAGATAATTTCGGTAATGACCGGGCTGCGTTAATGGCACAAGGCAGCGTCAGAGGCGAGGCAAGGCAAGGCAAGGATGCGGCGCTCTTCTCTTCTCTCCGCTCTCTTGGCTCTCCACTGATTTCCATATTCGCCCCGCGGCGCATCGACGATGGACGAGCGTGCAAACGTTGACGGCAGCAGATCGGCAACGATGGGCGGGATGTGATCGCACCGCTCATTATTGGCCAGGACAGTGCGCCCGTCGCGGCATAATCACTGCATCGCAGCGGCCCAACGCTATGCTTGCTCTGCTCTTCAAGTGTTCACTCCATTCCACTCTTCACCCATTGCCACGTTATAGTCACTCGCACGAGGCTCTCGCCACCTGAGTGGACCTTTGGTGCTCCATGGGGAATCGCGGCAAGGCTTTAAATTCATGGCTTTGCTTGTTAATCGCCGCGATCATGCCCTCGATATTATGCAAATATTCTGTCAGACGTCGATAGCCAAGCAGATAAGCGCCTAATCAGATGGACAAAAAGCATTCTCATGTCATTGCGCATCTTGAATTGGATTTTTCTTTCATTTGCTCTCAGGCAATAGCAAGTGTGAGGACTCGCAACGGCCGCCAAATGAGCACTGGTGAGAGGTCGGCCGCGTTTCAGCTTCCGGTCGCCAAAAGGCCCAAGCTAAAAGACGTGTCCGACCAACTAACGTGCATTCTTTGCGGGGGGTACTTCATCGACACGACCACCATCATCGAGTGCGTGCACTCGTTCTGCAGGTCGTGCATCGTTAAATACCTGAGCGAGAACAACACGTGTCCGCTTTGCGACACGCTCGTCCACAAGACCAAACCACTGCTCGGCCTCCGATCTGACATAACACTCCAGGACATCGTATACAAAGTGGTGCCTGGTCTGTTCGCGAGTGAGATGCGACGACGGAGACAGTTCTACAAGGAGAATCCCGACGATGACTCGCGCGCGTCGAGCGAAGACCGCGGCGAAGTGAGCGAGCATCGCATCTTCTACATGCCCGATGACAAGATCAGTTTGAGCCTCGAGTATGGTGTTGGAGGACACTCAGAGAACGGCTATCACACTCCTGACGCCCATTCCGTTTCCGTTTCCGCTGTCGCAAATGACGCTGATGATCAGCTATCTGAGCGCATTCGATATCTTCTGTGTCCCGCCGGTTTGTCGGTGCTACAACTGAAAAAGTTCGTCGCGACTAAATACGGATTGTCAAATACGTACAAGGTGCACATTATGTATCTGGGCGATGTCCTCGATGAAGACTACAAGCTGATGGACGTGGCTTACATCTATACTTGGCGAAGAGTAAGCAAGGAACTCTCATCTTTTGAATGCTATCTTGATCTATTTGCATTTGATTACAGAACGCGCCCATGAGACTGTTTTACACAATTTGCGAGAGGCCCAGGAAACGTAAGGCTGACGATCTGCAGAGCATCGTAACGAACAACACTGAATCTAAGTTGTCATCATCGGCTTCGCCGTCAAACTCTGCGCCGTCCACAGCTAAAGGCACCGGTGGAATGACATCGTCATCAGCACCATCATCATCGTCATCGTCAGCATCTTCTACAGAAATGCGTTCTTCAAACCCGAAAAGCGCCTCTCGAAGTACGTCTACTCAGAAGAACGAGTGCACTGCGACACAAAGACCGACATACAAGAGTGGCGGGTGTCAGACTGATGAACCACCAAAGAAGATGCGAAAAGTGGCGCCCGACACATCAGGTTCACAAAAAGAAGAGACCCAGGCTAAGAAGGCAGCCCAGAATACGTCGTCCAGTAACGAAAGCAAGAAAGCGAAGAAGTCGCTTGACGCAAATGTTAATTCGACAACGTCTGCAAAGTTGCCACCCGAAGTCCAGCGAAAGACGAACAACAGTTACGTGAACAGCACAGAAAGCCAGCCATTCAGCATTGTGACGGCGAAGGGAATCACGATCGTGCGCGACGGCAATCGGGGTCTGGTCAGTGCCTTGAGCCCCACGCCCGCCACGAGCTCGACCAACAAAAAGGTGTCAGTGTCAGCGCGAGTGCCGACCACACAAACAGCGCCCGTCGTATCTCGTCCTTTCGTTCCTCTCAAGATCACCAAAAGCGGCACGTTCGTCTCGCCTAAACAATTAAATGCTAAGTCGCTTAAATACACGGAAGCGAATAACAGGATGGGAAAGGACAAGATCACGGTCACGTTAGCTTCATCTGCGGGCAGAAGTGGTTCACCGGCATCTACGCAAACTGCAACGAGTGTTCCTCAACCATCGCAAGGATCATCACGATCGCAAAACGCTGTCGCCACATCTAAAGCAGAACAGACCCCGCAATCGCGGGCCACAAGTATATGCACCAAAGTTTCTCCTCGCCAAGGGTCAAAATCACAGAAACCAAAAGGAGCCTCCATTAACCAGATTGTCAACAAGATCACTTCTTGCGGTGCCGCCAAAACGGTGCGCGTCAGTGTGCGGAGCACGACTCCGCCCGCATCTCTGCCACCGACATCGTCAGCAAAAGACAGCAGCAAGTGCATTGCGGATGCCAGTGATAATGTTGTGACCACGACGAGTGACATCAAAGCATCGGCATCGTCAACGACGAAGCACGACGAGCCTGCTGCGAAACCGATGAGTCCTGGCAGTCTGGTTTTGCGAATTTCCACCAAGTCGATTGAGGGATTCGACAGTGAAAAGAGTCCTTCGGCAGAGTCAAAGAAAGACGCGATCAGTGAGAAGAATGCAAGAAGTGATGCGAAGAATAGTGTCGATGACAAAAAGTCATCGAACGCGGACAGTTTCACAATGAACGACAAAACAAACAAGACGACGAATCCGCCGATAGACGAAGACGACAGTTCATTCGGAGAAGGCGATTTGGTTGTGGATGTTCCGAACGATGATTGTGATGCGACTAACGAAAGTGACGGAGCGAAGGCGAGCGAGGCTGATGACGGGGACAGTGGACGCGGAAGTGACATTGCCCGGTCCAGTTGCGACGACGGCGACCTCGCGTCACCGACATCGACCACGCTGTCCATCAAGACACCAGAATCTGTTGGCTCCATCAGCGAAGTGGGCAAGTTGCATTCAGTCACTTCTTCGACGACTATCTCGTCAGCGGTGCTCGTATCACCTCCGCCCACTCCTAGTCCCAAATCTGAAAGTGAGGCGCCCTCAGCGAGTGCGAATGACGGTGTCACGTCGACGGCGGTCGCGATAACTCGGGATAGCTTCGGTGCACTCGATCTGTCTACTTCGAAGAAGAAATGTTGTTCCAACAGCACTCCCGTTTCGCCATTGCGGTCACCACCAGCATCCTTGGCGCAACCGAAACACGTTGCAAATCCGGCAGTCCTCGACAAGTATCATCGTCATTTCCCGCTGTCTTCGAATCTGTCACCGACTAAGCACTCGCCTTATGCACTCGGACCGCCATCGCAAATGAGATCGACGCTACCCGTTTCACCGGCGGCACACACCAAGAAGAATGATCACTCGAATCAGGCCGCTTTTGTGTCGTCATCTCACTCGCATTCTCACGGCACCAGCAATCGTTTGCAGAGCCATTCCCGAAGCTACCACCACCATCACAAGAACAGGCCCAATCTCACCGTGATCACATCGAACCCGGACAGTTACAGTCCCAAGATCGTCATTAAGAACCTGAACTCTCCCCGTTTGTCGTCATCTCTCTCACCCACCTCATCGTCGCCGTCATTTCACCACCATCATCACCACAAACTGTGAGCGATGCAACACATTAATAAAGATACAAATTCAGTTGTTCAGCATTTTCAGTACAATAAGTTTGCCCGATGAGTTACTACAAAATGCTAATCACAGTCGTTCCGATTCGATTTGATTCCTGTATCCGCGGTCCGCGTTTTGTTCGTGTACAAAAACGTTTTTTACAGTACAGATTTTAGTCGAAGATGCCTTTTTAGTTTCTAGTTGCAGTGAATCAACTCACAAGAAAACCTTTTGAGGTGATACACGCAGATCTTGCTCATTTTTGACATGCAAGTAGATGGCCATCAGACATAAAAACTGACAAATATTAAAGGCTGAAACGCAACTACTGGGCCAAAATTAATGCACGAAATTTGAAATTTCGAACGTTTTGATTGCGGTGCGATCGACACTCAGCGATGCGTCGCGCGCTCAATGCTAATGCTAATAGCGACAGAATTCGAATGGGAGTCGTGTCACAGGCTATATAAAGTTTTGTGACGAAATACCGACGTAAACTGCGAAAAATATGTCAATCAAGTTCGAGAATGTCAAAGAAATTTGTTTCACTTCTCGAGATATTTCCTTTTGTCCTTATTGTGAGAGGTGTTCGTTGATTAGGTGCACTCTGCTTTGACCACTTTGTAAATTCGTATCACGACAATGTTGATAACGTTTAGCTCTGCTTTCTCTCTCCTAATTTGCGTAAATACAGTTCCAACCTGTGACACGACTCCCATTCGAATTCTGTCGCTATTAGCATTAGCATTGAGCGCGCGACGCATCGCTGAGTGTCGATCGCATCGCAATCAAAACGTTCGAAATTTGAAATTTCGTGCATTAATTTTGGCCCAGTAGTTGCGTTTGAGCATGTAATATTCAGACAGTTTTCATGTCTGATGGCCACCTACTTGTATGCCAAAAATCATCAAGATTTGCGTGTATCACCTGAAAAGGTTTCCCCGTCAGTTCATTGTGGTTAGAGAGGTGGCGAATCAGTCTAGTTGAATGAAGGAATTTTAACAATTATTATATTATTATTTAATCGCGACAGCAATTGAGATGTAACTATTATTAAGACGTATCTGCTGTAATTGTAATCGTGGTGCAGTTTGGTAGAGTAGAGAAGAGCAGAATGGCTCGTTCTGGTTCTGTTTCGGTATCGTTCGACGTCTAGGTCATAGGTCAAACAATTGGCATGGTTCGTAGCACGTTGTTGATGTTTCATCGCACTTGTAGCGATCACCAATTAGCATTGCGTTGTCGTAAGTGCTGTTTTGTTGGACGATTTTGCTGCTTGTCAGTCAATAAATCACAATCACAAAACATCACGAAAACTTTATCAAACTCAATACAACTTTTGTCGAAAGAAACTGAATGAGCAAACCGAAGAATCACTCCAATTTCCACGGCTGTGTCCGGGCAGAAATGGGTCGATGTCAGTTTGCATCAAGATGTTGCTGTTGGAAATGGTGACTGAGGGAATTTCAACTGAATGCGGCTGCGGCGTGTCGAACGACATCAAGTTCTTCGTGGCACGATATTTTAGTTTCTTGCATAAATCACTCGATTCGTGGTAAACTCTTCCGGCCGACAGCTCCCACGCGATGTATTGCTTCTTCGTCGA
>JAGGCA010000941.1:0-10062 GCA_022876805.1 Osperalycus tenerphagus | reverse complement strand
GTGCGAACGCGATCATGTGGCGATGCCTGTGTCGAGCCTCCGCACTGCTATTGACAGTGAAGCAACGGTTTTGTGACGCTTCCGTCTCCGGAAGCGAACAATTGCATTGTGTTTGTCTTGCGTTTCATTTTCGTTTGCTATGCTCAAAAGTATAAATTTACATAAACTCAACCTCAACCGCCTTCCTCTCGAGTGTCTGTCTCCCGTCTCCCGTCTCCCGTCTTGTGTCTCTTCACCCTTCTCCTCGCTCCTCTCCTCTCATCGATCCGCATCCACACCTCACGCCGATCGTGTCCCGTCCCCGTCCCCGTCCCCACGCACATCGCATATCTCCATCCACATCCGGCTTGCGATGCACGCAGTGATGCATTCATCGCCCATTCCGTATTTGCATCCACATTCGTATGTCGACCGATCAGCGCCATTATGCCTGACAACGTATCCGAATTGGAGTCATTTAATCCATCTTCTAACGTTCTTCTTTCTGTTTCCCTTTCCTTATAGGCTTCTCCAACAGCAGATTCAGCAACAGAAATCGCTGCATCTGCATAACCACAGCTCATCGGGCGGTCTCTCCAGCGCAAGTCACGCCACTTCCGGCGGTGTCCGGCCGGGTGGCACACCGAACAGCGGCAGCACGACCACCACCACAACATCGTCGTCTCTGCACCGGTTCAGCGTCGATGCCCTGGCTGGCACCGGGTCGAGGAGCACCACAAGCAAGACAACGGCGAAGATCTCGTCGCACCTGCAGATCACATCCGACGAGGAAGGCAGTTTGACGAGCTGGGACGATGACGTGCCTGTGGACGACGACGACGAGGACGACGTCGATGTGGGCCCGCTAAGCCCGACGGCCGTGTCAACCACTTCGGACGAGAGCAGAGGAGGTTCGAGCAGTCCACGCAACACGCGATCCAGCAAGTGAAGAGGCGCGCTTCGTTTCGTGAGATGATTTCTAATTTTTTTTCGGTATTACTAATTCAGTTAGCGATACGATCCTATGTGATTGAGCGACGATCGACGATAGCTCTGCAAATATTTCAATTTCAATTCAAACATCCTATTCGGTTCTGTTGTGCAGTTGCAACACGCAAATGAATGGAGGGCGCGATCAACGACATGCATGTAAAATACAGTCCGTTTTATTAATTGTGTTGTACGACTTAGGGGCAAAACAGCACCGCGATCACGATCACAGTGAGTGAGACTGACAATGAGAACCGATGACAAGGCACGCGGCACATGACTCGCGGCACGCGCGTCTCGCTCTCTCTATTTGCATTGCAATTTGTGTTCCTCGTCAGTCGCCACTCATCACGACTGATCGAATCGAATCGAAACAAATGTCATTTACTGTTACACGTTGTGTATTAGATTTATCATTAACTGGATTGTCAGTGCGCGTGATAAAAAGGCAAATGAGCGATGGCGATATAACGTGACGCGAATAACGTTGGTCGGCGATCAGTGAGTGCGAATTTGAAATTCGAATGAATGATACATGAATGGGGCTATCTCCATGTTGGTCCACCTTAATTGATACGCACTCATTTCGTTCACTTGATATCTTTATTTTGATTTCGACTGTTTTCATTCTCCAATGGTGACTCCTTGTAAGAAGTACGTGACCACCACCAGCGTGTTACCAAAAAAAAAACCGAACAAACAAACAAACCTCCTCAGTTCCGATCTATTAGCCACCGAGAAAGACACTCGAAATTATAATTAAATTACCTTGTAAATAGCAATTACGATGATCACTATTATCGCTGGCCGAAAATGGTTATTCGAATTCGACATTATTACCGTGTATATGAAGCTAAATATTCATCGACGACCAATTAAATGAATTATTCAAATGACGGTGTCCGTCGTTCGAATGCCATGCAATCTCGCTCTTATCGGCAATGACATCGAAATTCATTTCCTGCCGCTAATTGTCAGCGATCGAAAAATTCGGCCAACCGTTATCGCGAGCGCAGAGAAGACGTAACGGCAACTAATTACCGACTGTAATTAAACAGTGACAGTTGTAAGCGGTGAGATAAGCGAATCGAATGCCTGTAGACTAGAACGCAGCCCGATGAGAAAATTCAAAGCGAGACGCTTGGCATTAGATCGATTTATTTGCGCGAGATACACGTAAAAATAGGTGTTCATTAAAATTGATCTGCAAAACGAAGCAACACTTTGCGGTAGTTCCGCATGAAGGTGAAAATCGATATAATTTCGCTGTAGTCATCGTCTAACCGCCGCGTTCGTGTTGCAACATGCATGTTGCAAATTGGAATGAGTGACACACAATGTAAATCAATGTAATCGCACGTGCAGTGTTACACCGAAAACGTGCTCGTTCGCTTTGCAACCAAATTCAATTAATTCGCCGCTGTTCGATGGAGCAGAAAACACGAATCCTCAGATCCAGGATGCAGAATAGCAAATCGATTACAATGTCGAAGGGCAGCCAAGTCGACACAGACAGAGCAACAGCAACTCGGAGTCGTTGTTGTCAGTCAATTGATGCTCGATTTGTCAACAATGCACAACGGAGCACAATGACGAGTGAAGAGTGAAGAGAGAAAAGAGAAGTGGCGAGAACGAAACAGCAAAGGCGACGAACGGTGAACATGAACACGAACACGAACTGTGAACACGAATCGCGTTCGTGCCTCTTCGGTGACAATCGCCTCGAGTGCGAATCATTTTCCGCTAGATTTGGCTAACATTATGATGAGGTGAGAGATCGTTGAGCGTTTCAATGGCATGGATTAGCATTGAGAAGAGGTGAGAGGGCGACGAGAAAGGAAAACGAGGTGAGATGTTTGTCCAACTGGTATCGCTAGAAAAAGGGCATCACTGTCACTTCGCCTTCCACCATGTCGTGTCGTGTCCAGGACCAGGCAACATAATCAGCGCACCAGCAAAACCAACACTCGCTAATCTCTTCACCGAAGTTGTCGATGCATGAAGCGATCGGTGAAAGATCGCATAAATGTGCGGATTAATCGCACCTCGCTCGCAGACTTTGCATTGGCGGTGAAACGATGGCCAAATGCTTAAATCAGTATCGCGCACAATGGACTACAAAAGTTTGAAAGCTAAGTTATGCTAAGCGCGCCATTATCCGGCTATCCCTATCCATGCCCCGATGCCCCGACTGTTCACCATGTCTAACAATGCCGCCAACAATAACTACATTTTCGGTGCAGGCAGGCGATGGATTTGTGTGCGATTAGCAGCCATAAATGCAGTACCAGAAGATGACAATATTGTGTTACGAAGGAAGTGAGTGTTGTGATCGAGATGGTCGTGAGACGAGACGAGACCGCAGGACCAGAACAGAGAAGGAACGAGAATGAGAATGAGGTGAAGAGAGGACAGAAGACGGTCAACGAGAAGGTGAAGTGAACGCCGAACGGCACCGAAGAGTGAATCGAATTGAATCAAATCACGACGACAACGACAACGAGCGACGATCGACGAACGACGATCAACGACGACGAGCGACGAGCCTCGATTGAGACTCATTCGATTTGCATTCATCGCCGTTCTCGATTTAGAAGCTCGTTCACAAGACATCGACGACGCAAAATAAATTCAGTTGAGCGAACAATTCGTAAAATAAACGTAAAGTGAGTAGAGTGGAGGGACAGAGAGGGAAACAAGAATGAGACAAAATGCGATGCCTGCGGGGACAATTTGCAAACCACACACAATGCTCGATGCTCGAAGCTGTTCAGACTGTTCACCGTTCAATAGTCGATTCTCGGTGTTCAATGCGCGATAGCGAGTATAACATTTCCTGACGCGGCCACCGTCCCAACGTCGTCCATGCGGTCTACTCGATACATCACCAATGGCGAGGTATTCCTGCTACTGCAAATGAACGCCGTTCGTTCATCTTTGGCAAATGGACATAAGAATTGCATTCAAATCGGCAATGATTCTCTCGAATCAGGGGCCGCTCTCTGATTCGGGATAATGCAGCATTTAAGACAATGGCATGAAACGGGTGTCGGTGAGAAGAAGAGTAATTCGATTATTGCGAACACATCTCGACATATAGATCCAAAAAGAGACAACAAGGAAAGAGGAGACGAAAGAAAGAGAAACGAACGAATGGAGTGTAATCACCGAGCGACGTCATCGCGCACTTGGAGCGAATCCAATTCATGACAATGGCAGTTGTGTGCGAAGTTATGTCTGCACTGCAAACGTGCATCTGCGAGATGACATCAATTTAATCTAATTCAACGCGACTCTAAAAGAGAGAGAAACACAAACGGAAAGTGATGATGAACAGCGAAGAGCAAAAAAATGACACGGAGAAGTGAAGCAAATTAAGTGAGATTTCAAACGAAAAACAAAAGCGACGAAAGCGAATTTAGTTTAATGAAATCGCGCACTCGATATGATACATAAGTTAGCAAGCGAACAGAACGATAAACTAACTCGTAACAGAAGAATGACTGGCAGAAAAGTGAAGTTTTGCGTCTAACTTCGTTGTGTCTGCATGAATGCCTCGCTCGCTGCACGACCTGAGCCCAGAAAATAGAAGTGGCAGGCATCCGAGTATCGATGGTCGAGACCGGCGAGGGGCAAACGAATCCAAATGAGTCAAGTAAACAAAAAACGAAACGAAACGCCATCGAAATCACGAAACTCGAAAATTAAGAGCCGCTTTCAATTTTATTTAATGATGTCGACATTGAATAAACGAAGTTGACGGTGCGATAGTGCCGTTCGTCATATCTCGATGCACTCGACCCCCTCATGAACGCCTCACGTCGCCCTCTTGCCTTGCCTTGCATGTCGATCAACTTAATCAACTTTCCTGTGTTTTGTTTGCCGAAGACGCAAGAAAATAAATGAGACACAAACATAACGCGAATGGCAACAGCAATACGAATGGAGTGCCGGTGATAGGAATTCGGCATTCAGGAATCTCGAGGTGCCTGCATTCGATTTCAATGCGCGCAAATCATCGACAAAATTGATGATGATAGCGATGATTGAGACGGCGATGATCGATGAAAATGACGGCGAACAGCAGTGTGGAGAGCAAAGAAAGGTTCGCAAGTCTATCAGCAGCTCGGCCACGCTAGGCCCTGATGGTGATGTGCGTCCGTTGGTGCGTTCAACAATGCGCACGAAAACCGAAACCTGAACAGCAATAAGGCTCACCTTCGATGGCTCGCGAGAAAATAGAGTTACGATGACCAAAACAACGAAACGGAATCGAATCGGAACGAAAGCAAAGCCATCGTGATCATCTTATTTGGTTCGAATTCGAGTTCGGTCGTCATCTGAAGCCTGATGACGGATGGCGGGCCATCATCGATTGTTTCATTGACCAACGAACAGCGAACTAATCACTCATCCGTTGGTTCGTTAATGATGATAATCGATTCAGCAACAACTTTTTGGGCACAGATTTCGCGTTTCACATCGCACTGCGGCCCAATCAAATTGAGAGTTAATAATGTGCATCATTTATGGATGATTGATTAATGCGATTCGGGGTGCACTGATGAACTCAACTCCTCTGCCTGCGCCTACTTTTTGCACAAAGATACGGCAATCACACATCGCAACATTGCATGTCGCAGTTAATCTCTCAATCAAGCCGATTGGCATTAACGAATCGCATCGCCATTCACGGCTCTTTCCCGTATAGAATCGCACGAATCACTCGATTAGCGACCGTATTTTTGGCAATGGAGCGCGTGAAATGCTTGCTAAATCAATTAACGGTCTCGCGCTTTCCTCCTTCCTCTATTCTCTCACGACCTTCTCATTCTGTTCGTGATCTGCTACTCCTCATTCTCTCTTTCGCTTGCATCCCATTCATCGCACTCATTAGCACGACGCGTTCCGTGATCACATCCATATAATTTCATCATCTCTCAGCATCTTGCATCTCGCTCGCATCTCGTCATTCATCACACGTTATGATTATGTGCAATTAAGCAGAATGTATATTTTCACAGCCTTGTGTGCGTTTTGTATGTCGGTGCACCAGATCCGTGCTCGTTCTCGCTGCACGGTGTTCGCGTTCGTGTAACTGCAGCGAAATTGCATCGTTGCTGGTGCCAGATGATGGCGAGATGATGGTGATGATGCGTCGCATTATATTGATCACGAAAAACAATTTGCCGTAAGTGGGTTGATAATGGAAAGAAGAAATCCAGATAATGCGATGACCGCTCGCAATGAGTGAGCCGGGATGGGAAAATTACATAAAATAAAACAAGTTCGAAAGACGAAAAGGTTGAGAGCTGAGAAGGGGACGGAACGAGAACAGATCTGGAGAACTGAGGAATGAGCACTGACGGTGAAACCAACCATATTGAGTGAAGTGACAATCGAACAGAATGGAAATGGAAATGGAGATGGACAAAGAGAGAGAGAGAGAGAGAGAATCGAATGAGAGCGATCTCCAACAGCATCTCATCGTCAGTCCGTATCTCGATCGCGCCACTCTCACATCTCACCCTCACTCATTCGCACCTCTCGTCCCCGATAAGTGAAGCTCGCCGTTCGTCGATATTTGTACGTACACATTCATATAATATTTGCGACGCTGTCAGATGCGTTCATTCTCATCGCATCGACACGTTGAAATGATGCACTTTCGCTGCACTCGACAAACTGCTTAAACACAGAGCAGAACACAGGTGAACGGAGCACGTCCCACGTTGTGTTGTTGTGCCTGTCCATCGCCGACTAATGACGATCGAGGTGTGCAATTGAACGGTGATCGGATATCGGGCATCGCATCACAGTCTCTGCCCGTGCCCTAAAAACTGGTCGCCAACCCGTCACTCACGGCATTCATTCACCTTTCGATCACCTATTAATTGTCTCAGTTGGCTGCTCGCCGATTGTCTGCCACTAGACCATGAGTCTTGCATACAAAGAGAGTGCATTTAACACATAGACATGACGGTGAGTGGATGGTGCTCGGTGCTTGGACGTGGTGGTGATGCTGATGGTGGATGCCATTCGAGATGGTGCTCGGTGGGGCGAGGGGCAAGCGGGCGGGAGGGCAGTCACATTGGAGCTCGAGAGGCGAGCAGTCAAGAGAACGAACAACAGCAAATAACGATGACGGTTGATGGTTGATGGTTGTGCTAATATGAACTGCTGTCAGAGGAGGTGGTAAACGTGAAATGTGAAATGCGTCTTAAGTGATTTCGCAGGGCGCCAAATAAAAGTAACACAACCAGAAAGAGAGAAAGAGCGAGAAGAGACAGAAGCAGACAGACGAAGGGCAGGAAACGGCAACGGTCAATATTGGAAACATCTACGGTAAATACACATCTCTGAGAGGACATGTCAACAGTGAAAGGGTTTAATGGAGAGTCCAGTGAAGTGGACAAGAGCGGAAAAGAGACGAGTAAGAATGCATCATCGAATGCCGAAAATCTCTCTGTCGAACTCACTCTTACAGCACTCGAGGGATGCCATTAAAAGGGGTTTTGTCGCGTTGTGGTGCTCAACAAGAGAGATGTGAGACGCGATCACCGTCAGCGAGAAGATCAGATCAGGTGACGGACAGTCGGCTTGTGGCGCAACGCTTATTAGCCGAGTATCGTGTATCTGGTGACAGATAGTTATCGATGGAGATCGTCATTAAGGTAGTCGAGATGAATGCAATGCCGATGAGGCTCAGTTGAGTGCATCAGAAGGGCAGCAGGAATGGTGAGATGAGACGGGCAGAGATGCAGAGAAAACAGTCGAGTCAATGAAAGCGCAGAACGAACGCACCTGCATCAAAACCTCATATTTGGATGCGTTTCTGCTTGTCTAATTTCACTAAATTATGCTCGCGATATCCCGCCGTGACCGAGAATAGGCCTGTCTGGACCCGCATCGCGGTGGCTTGGCTCCTTTCTGCCAATGCGACCGAGCAAACTAATCTCTAGACTAACGAAATCATCGTCCATTGTCCTCGCCATTGTTGTTGTCAAGCAATACGTGAGATATTGAATGATGAGCGAACCTTGGCTGTCGGCTGTCGGCTGCGCCCGACGTGCAATAGCCGGTCGTGGTCTGGTCACGGTCACGGTGACAGTGGGGCATCGGTGATCGATGCTCTTCTCTATAGGAGTGCGTCATTATAACACATCATCTATGTAATGTGATACACACACATTCGGTACTCTCGCACCCCCTAATCCGCTTAATCAGTTTCGCAACATTTAATTTGCAACAAAATGTTGCGTCGCACAGTAATGGCGATGGTGACAGTGATCAAAAGAGACGAATAAATAAAGAAGAAATCGAAATCAGTGGCAACGTGACTGCCGCTAATGAGTCAAAAACAAACGGAATGCATTTGTTTGGACGCTGATGGCGTGATGACGGCCATGATGGTGATGGTCTTGTCACCAAACCATCGAAGCGCGACCAACCGTGGAAGCGAATGCCGAAAACAGGTAGATTTGGTGACGATGGCCGTGGCACGAAAGGGAAGAGGAAGCCAGTTTCGTGATGCAATTCATTTGCACGTGGTAATGACACAGACTTGCAACACCAAATGTGATGTGTTATTTATGATTGCCAATCGTGCACACGAAATTCTTGTCGACCAATTTCCGTAAGAGTGTGGCCGACAATTTTGCGGCTGAGCTTTCATCAAGAGTGACTTTCATGCTTGCCACCATCACCGCCACATCATCGAACAGCCCGAACGCTCTTCAGGAATAGAGATGCGCCCCCACCCATCTGTATTAATATAGATTGCATTTCATAGCGACACGTCGAAAATGTTTGCCTTTGTGATGATCTCTCGTCTCTCGTCATATCTCACTGTATTTATCTTTGGTTTTGTTCAAATTCACTTTCATCATCATTACGATAATATTTGCCTTGTGGGTGTCTCTGAAGCAGGCCATTTACGCAACTGAACAGCAGCCGCATGAAAGTAATCGTCAAGTGATCGCCAGTTGGCCATCCGCATCCGTGTCTTGGTTTTTTTGTTTACGTCGATGTGAGCAAACACCTGCATGCCATGCAACACATTCATGTCAACATTTACATTCTTTCATTATCTCATCGCGCATTTCTCTGCCATCTCTTCTTCATTTTCCATTCTTCGTCGAGTGTTCACCTCTCACCATTGTCTGGCTTTGTCTTTTCTTTTTCTGGGCACTATTCATTTTGCTCTTGTTGATTGAATAACTTAATTTTGCTCAAATCGAGAGAGCTTCTATCAAATTAAATTGCATCGATGTTTGAGTGCCTAAGAGAATGAATGAATCAATGAAAAGAAGGAGAAACAGGACGCGCGGTGAGCTAAGAGTTGATGTTGATTTGAATTACGAGACGAAATAAATCAATGCGAATTTGTTCGCCTTTGGCAACGTAATTCTAATTCATGTCAAAGTGAGACAAGAGAACAAGACAACAAATCCTGAATAGAACCCAACAATGAATACTCGACAGGGGCCTGATTTAATTTCTTCAGGTGGACAACAAATGCCCGATCTGAACGGTGCGATCGGGCATACATCGAGCCATTGAGATGCTGCCGCACAACAATGCGACATAAAATACAGGATTCAAAACGTGAATGGCGGTAAGAGAATATGACGGGTGGGGCGAAAATGACCGCGATGGTCTCTCCTTTTCATAGTGGCTTTTAATCGCGCTGCTCGCTCTGCTACGTTGATGAGATGCCGTCCATATCACACCTGTTAGGTGCTGCGTTAAATTTGCACCTCGTTTATTGTTCATTGTTATTGTGGCTATAATTCACTGCGATTATTATTGCCGATTACCACTTATTATTAATATTGCAGCTGCGAAAAAAGGCCAACAGCAATAAGCACGTCGGTTATTTGCGGCCAAGCGAATAAGAGTGACGATGAGATGGAGAGATGGTGCGAAGACGTTTAGCCGACTCACTTCGGCAAATCACTTCGTTCCCATTCAGGTCGACTACCATCAAGAATAACGCGCTACTCCTCCGCCGATTCACAAATTCGTGTCTGCCTATTCGCAGTTTGGGTGGAGAGCGAAAAAGCGCTCAAGACTATTTTCGATTTCTTTTCA
>JAGGCA010000926.1:47227-57692 GCA_022876805.1 Osperalycus tenerphagus | reverse complement strand
CGTCGGTGCCGTATCGTCGCGCGCTATCCTGTATTCCCCATCTTGTTGTATGTGTGTTCTTCCTCTAACTAATGATGCTGATGACTGTTCTGGAGATTACACGCTCGATTGGGGAATCGCATCGAATCTCGCCAAATAATCACCGATTATTAATCAGCTTTGTGAACCATCCCAAATCGTTTGTTCGTTTGCGAAGCCGGCCTCGTTTGGCTGTTTAACATTTTGCTTAGCTTTTCGGAGCCCAATCTGTATATGGTTCAGCATCATTCGATTGATTTGATTGGCGTAGTCTATTGCATCACGAGCTTAGATGAGAGGAAAGGATAGGCGCAGAGAGCGAGCTACAGAAGTAAAAGCGAGTCGAACCTACCGACCGAGTTTCCACCTTAGTTCTCTTGGTATTGATTTTCTCAGACGACTACTTTGCAAACGCGGTGCTTAGATCTGGTTTGCTTTCCTCTATCTGGCTCTGGTTCACCCGCTCGTGCCTTGCTTATTCTTATTCAGCATCCTTATCGTCATGTTGCCAGAACCTTACTCGAAATACGCACTTAACTGATTTGTGCTGCGCGAGCCGCGTGCAATTTTTCTGTACCAATTTTGCGTCTTCCCATCACTCCTCATCTGCCTTTACTTCAGCTTCAGCTTCATCCTTTTACCAACACCATCCGTTTCCATACACACACACACACCTTCATCGATCACAATACATAATTAATGCTAATGTATAAATTTTCTTACCACGCAATACTGATCTGTTTCATTGCTTTTCGTTCCGTTCGATCCACTTTGATCGCTCGATTCGATTGCGTAAAGCCTATCATTGGTGAAATGGATGGTTTGGCAGCGATGTTTGTTGTGCTTTACCGTCTGTCTTGAAATGCCGTTGCGTCTTCTTGCTATGCATGATTTCCATATGCCATAATGTGTTTCAGCATTGCCGACTCGACTCGTTAACGTCGTGTTCGATATTGGCTAAAACTGCAAGCCGCAATAAGTGACACGAATAACCTTTTTACTTTTGCATTTCAATTCGTCTCCTTCGCTCATCGCTCTATTCTTCCGCCTTCGTTTATGTTGAATGCATTCAAATTCCGATTCCATTCTATGTAACTTTTGCTACATTTTTCATCGCCTTCGCTCTCATCTTCATGTCGAAATGTGAAATTCTCAGAATGGGCGACGCGCATGAATGCAGATGTCGAATTCATCACGTCGTCATCGTTGATGTTGCGACGACGCCGACACGCGAATACACAAGTAATTTACATATTTCATAATGGTTGACAGTTCGCGTGCGACCACGTCTCAACTGAACTTGTCACGCTCGTTTGCAAAGTTTTGTATTACATAAACTTGAGAGTAACATATTTCCTTAATTTGACTTCGTGTCAGGCCTAGAAGAAATGAGTCTGAAATTTTTTCAGCGCACCTGTCTTCTATCGCCTGGCTTCAGTAAAGAAGCGACTTCGCTTCACGTTCATTCCTGTTGCGCTTTCGTCCGTCCGTTTCACGAACCTGATATTTCTTATCACATTAGTCGCGCATCCGACTCACAACTTACCTCAATGCATCTCATTTCATTTCATTTGTCATTCACATTTCACTTCGCACTTCATTTGATCACATTAAGCTTAACGAGCAGTTTATCATCGTTTTCTGGTTGTTCTCATCTTTCCATTGATAGAATCACATTCATCCACCGTTCATCTCAAAGCAAGTGGCTCTACATAGGTACCGAGCGTGGAAACGTTCACATCGTCAATATCGACTCGTTTATACTATCCGGTTACGTTATCAATTGGAACAAAGCTATTGAACTGTAAGTGAGACATAAAACATCATCACACAACAGAATAGGGCCATCATCACCATCGTCCGAATCAGTAGGAGAGAGTCAAATTGCAGTGTATATAACTACGATTTCGACCATTTTCACTTTCGTAACATTATCTAACCCCGCACATTATCTAACAATTAGTATCGATATTTTATGAGCGCTACACTTGTATCTTCATGTGGCATCGATTTTGTCCGTTTGATCATTGTTGCAGGTCACGCAAAACGCATCCCGGTGCTGTGGTTCACCTGAGTGATTGTCCCGTTGATCCTAATAAGGTAAGAAATCGTCGTTAGTAACGACTCGTTACGTTAAACCATCACGATGTTCGTGCTGATGTGATGATGACAGTCATTTCATTGCAGTCATGTGACGCGCTTACTTAATTAGCGTTTCATTAGATTAGTCGCGGTATTTGTCCAACTGCTACGATGCCGATCGATGAGGCCATCGTTAATTCGCTTATTATCGTTGCTTTCATTCTGTATTAAGAGTATATTCGTATAGTCACCGTCGTTACAATTCCTGAGTCCGGTGCTCGATCTTCACTCATTTAACGATATGACGCATTGACCATTATTCTGTTTATTGCGTTGACGTGAATTTTTTTTACGATAGACATTCTCAATCATTCCATGGTCAGTGCTCGATAACTTACCTTTACATTCTTGAACCCTTACAGTTACTGATCGGTTACGAAAGTGGTGTCGTCGCACTCTGGGATCTTCGTAACAGAACAGCCGAAACGCGATTTCAATATCCGGAGGTAAATTGCATTGTCTCTGTTGGATTGTCGTTTTACATTTCAGTCACGGAACGCAACGTTAATCTGAGCAATTCTTTTGCTTTCTCTATTCTCGAGACGTTTCTCTTTTGTTGTTCAATAAGCGCGATTGAAAAGTTGCTTTCATTGAGATTCTCGACATTTTGCGCACTGTTATGGCCCCTGTCAAAAAGACGACTTCGACAGAGCTATAAAACCAAGCAATAAATTACCGACGAAAGCCTACAGTTTCGAAAAATTCGAAAACTGTCTTCTCACTAATTCTATCGCCTCGTTGTCGACTCAGCACGCATGGTTGATATGTTATGCCGCTATACCGCTATTCTGACATGGCTAATATTAATTAATTCTTTGTCGCATGCGAGTAACGATCAACGATAAAGAAGGCAAGTTAGTGAACTAATTAGATTGATTTGGCCAAAGCACCTGCTTTGGCTGCCGCAAGTCGAGCTTGAATTTGCCATTTTACAGCACTAAATCGACGCTTATATTCCATTGTCATTATTATTAATTATGAACTATGCTCGTGAGCTTATCGCGCGCTTCGCATTAATGTTGACTTTTCACAGTGGCCTTTCTCTTCTGCTGACGCAATTCAATATTGAAATAGGACTTTAATGTATAGTCAGCCTATCTCTTACTGTGCCGTTGATGTCAGAGAACATCTCGCAGATATTTCATATTTGCATTTTTATTGTTTCGTCGCCTTTCACTCGCCATCTAATTCTCTTTTTCTCGCCCATTAAAGGGTCTCAGATCGATTTGCTGGCACAATGAAGGTCGCCAATTTGTGTGCAGTCATACTGATGGTTCGCTCACCACCTGGAATGTTCGATCCAATGCCAAGCCAGTCTCCGTTATTTACCCACATGGTAAATATAACATCATCATTTTCTGTGTAACATGAACTGCACTTTTGCTTTTAAAACTTGCTTCAACTCTTGAAGAAATTTCTGACAATATTAATATTAATATATGTGACGTGATCATCATTCTGTTTTATGTCGCTGTCTCGCTCACGTTTTTCGACTTGTCATCTTTTATATGCACACGCTATTATCTAGTTGCGTATTCAACTTCAGTTTCAGAATGCATGTTTTTTTCAATGTATTTCGCACTCTTATGAAGCCATTCTCTTGTCATTGAATCGACCATTTTTTCGCCATGCATCTCTAATTTTTAGCTAAATCCGTTCGCGACGATTTGAAACCGGAACCGTGCAAGCCGATCTATAAAGTCGAGTGGCGAACAGTTCGCAATGGCGACTCGTTCATCTTGTTTTCTGGTGGACTGCCACTACTGGACACCGCACCGGCGACCTCAGCCGCGGCGGGCCCGTCATCATCTCAGCAGTTATTATCAGCACCGCAGTCAGCATCTTCTTCCAGCCCATCAACAACATCTGGCGATAAATCACCGTCTCGGACTATGATGACTGTTGCTGCACCAGCCTTGGCTAGTGATAAATTGCCGTTCGCATCACACTCATTGACGGTTATGCATGGAAAAACAAGCACAGTTTTGGAAATGGAGACCAACATCATCGATTTTGTGACACTGTGTGAGTCGCCACATGAGAGCGATTTCAACGATCCATACGCCATCGTCGTGCTCTTGTATAGCGATCTGGTCGTCATTGATTTGACTAGTCCCGGGTAAGGAGAACGAAAACAAGTGGTCACCGACTGTGATGGATCGGTTCTGTTCTACACGCAACTTGACTACAGCAATTAATTATTTGCTTTCAATGTTCAGGTATCCGTGTTTCCAGAACCCGTACCCGATGGATCTGCATGAGTCGCCAGTTACTTACGTTCATTACTTAGCCGATTGCCCATCCGATTTGATTCCCGCGTTTTATTCGATCAGCTGCAAGAGCGGCAAGCGAGGTGTGGGATTTTCAGATAAGGAGTGGCCCATCAGCGGTGGAGAGTGGGGAACAGCAACTCAGAGTTACCCGGAAATCGTCATTACCGGGTATGTTTGTGTTCATGCTCGTGCAAAATGCAAAAGTGCTGCGACGCAAACAAATTAGGTGAAGTGGAATCGCGCTTTTGTCTTTCATAAATATGTTATTACAGCAATTTAATTCGTAATTTAGTGCACTGCATCCTTGATGAATTTAAATCTCGCCATCATCCCACGGCTATTTTAATTGTTCTGTACTTGTCTCTTCTCACTGCAGGCACGCCAATGGTTCTCTGAAATTCTGGGACGCATCAGGAGGTAAGCCTCATGAATATCCAGCTCGCTATCAGAGCGCAGTGATTCTCCATTATTAGTGTTATTCGTAATCAGCAGCAGCTGCTTTTCGCGATGTAAGCGTATTTTTCATGTGCATGCATTTCGTGGCCAATCGACCATGTCGGACTTCCACATTCACATACTGCTCATCTCACGTCCTTGTTCTTAGTTCTGCTTCTTACATGCGATCGAATTTTCCCTTCGGCTTTTAGCTGTCACACTCGCGCTGCCATTTCTTTTTTCTATATCTATGCTCTTTTCTAATCCTTTGGGACGTGTCATTCGTTCGGGAAGTGATTCAAGTGCGACAGGCCAGCATTAGGTAGCGTTTCTCTCTTTCTCCGTCGTCATCTCGCTGATGATGTCGATGTTACTGTTATTATTATTTTTGTCGCTAACTCCTGATACTGATAGTGATAGAGTATCGCATGCACTACACTTCAGTTATGAACACGAGACCAGCGAGCGATGATGAAGGAAGATGTACGCGGAGAAGCCGAGGATGGTAGAGTCTAGTCACAGGCAGTCACCAGCAGAGATGGAATGGCAGCATTGATTGAAATATTACAGGAGCTCGGGATTGAGATAACGCTCCGCTGATTCAGTGATGCAACGTCCTTCTCGCTCTAAATGTGACATTACAGTAAAAAGCACGAGCCGTGTCTTCTTTACAGTAGCGCCAATTTCTCTCTTCCTGATCTCTTCCTCAGCGGTTCAGAAATCAATAAGTCAATCATTTGACTTCGATTTTCGATTTTCTGCTTTCACTTTGGTTTGCGCTCTCTTTATGTCATCGTCGTTTGCTTCTCCTTTCTCGCTTTTCTCGTCGGCTTGCATTAGGAACACGACGCTCTTTTTCTTCTATTTTGTCTTCCTTCTAGGCAGTATTGCGATTGATGGTCGCTAACATTTTTCTTCTTGTTTCTGACCTTCTCTTTATCCTGTTATCCCCTTTATTTATTTATTCTAGTAAACCTCGATGTCCTCTATAAACTGAAGACGGCGAAACTGTTCGAGAAACCAAAAGCGCCGCGAACATCGGCAAGTCAATACAGCAGCGTCAGCGATACACAAGAAGGTGCTGATAATGGTAATAACGGGACGAGTGCCGCAAACAATGGTGATGATCCGTTCGCCATCGAACAAGTGGCATTCTGTGCCGAGAGTCGACAACTGTGCATTGCCGGTGCCAGTTCTCAAGTTATAAGTTTTCGATTCAGTAAGCAAGAGGCGCACTCCGAGATTCCGGTAAGTGCTTTGGCCATGTGCTGATGCCAGATTCTCCGAAATTCAATTTGTTTCACAATTTCCCTCAGCGAATTCGTTTCTCACATTTCACTGCTGAATTCATTTTGCTATTATTTTACCCACTGCACAGGTTATTGAAGTGAGCATGAAGTACGATCTCGATGTGCATGGAGAGCAGTCGGAAGAAGCGGAAGTGGCGCAAGGTGTCGGTTCGCTTCTGCAGCAACAATCTTACGGATCGCAGGATGCCGAACACTCAAACGTTGCCAAATTTTTCACTTTGCATGTGAAATCGGGTCATCATAAGAGACCTGCTGGTTTCCAACCAGAATTGGTGTGCCTTAGTCCATGGATCGATGAATCTACGCCGCCGCTCAGAATTACATCGCTGGTCGTCAATTCGTTGTACAACCTGTAAGTGAGACCGTGAATGTTTAATGTTTTCACGTGATTTGAAATTCGCATAATTAGTAGCTCGAGAGTGTCGAGAAAGCAGTGTAATATATATGTGCTTTTAATGGCTCTTCTCGTTTTATCTCGTCGTCTCCCTCTCTGATGTCCTTCTCTCTCTGTTGAATAGCATCGCTTATGGCAGCGAGAATGGCATCGTCATAATTGATCTCGTTCAGAAATGCATCGTACTCAATGTATGCACCGCCGAACTCTACGGTCCCGCTGATCCGTACCAAAGAATGGGCAAGTCACCGAAGAGGGCCGCCTCCGCGGCGGCAACAAGTGGTCTTGCCAAAGACAGGGACCCGACGAGAGATGTCGGCGAATCGGGTAATCAAAGTGATGTCGAGCGAAAGTCGCCAACAACCGATCAGGTAAACGAAAACGAAACGACAAATACACATTTCATTTGGCGAACTGCGTGAACAAACATCCAGAGATCAAGTAAATATCGGGAATTTCATGCAAAGATAAGCTGAAGGAAAGTAGTTGCCGATCGATTATATTCGCAGAACCGAACGCCATGTACCATCAAGCACACTATGCTTGAGAGAGACCAATATCGGTCAACAGCAACACGTTCGAGAATCGCTGTTTCGCTCGCACTAGAATCACGATTTAATATCGATTCGTTGCGATGATACATTTGAAAATTGCGGGAATTGTGATTCGACATCGATCATGTCAGACATAGTAGAACACGAGAGAGCTTTTCAAGATGCTATGATTGCGAATCTCGGTGTTGAAGACTCAACTGAACTCGCACTCGCACTAAACTGTATCACACTTTGCAATCTCACTCGCACTCCATCGCCAGATAGCCATCGAGAATACAGTACCGAGTGCACCCTATAACCACCCAGTAAACATCATAATGTCACGCTTTTGGTGGCTTGATCGATCGGTTTAACCAATACGTTTGCTTTCGAAATGAACGGCTGAACACGACAGGGTGTCGTTTCCATGCTCTCAAATTTAGCTTCTTCTACTATATTTTCAGTTGTTTGCTTTCCTTTTTATTTATTTATCGTTTTTGTTTTGTTTTCTGTTTTCTGTTCGCTTTTTGCTATTGTTTTTGTTTTGGTGGCTTTCGATGCCTCGCTGTCGCACTTTCTCAGTCGAGCTCATCAGACAGCACATCAAATGCCTCATTATCATCGTCGACGTCTTCCAAATCGTTTATTGATCACTTGACACCGTCGACGTCCATTCCGTCGCCTCCTCCGCGCAGCAAACGCAAAACGGTGGCAACGACGGCGTCAGAACCAGCGTCGTCATGCACATGCAAGAACGATAAATCCAACGATAAATCCAGTTACGAGCTCCAGGCCAGCACTGATGGCGATAACGCGAGAGACAATCGAGAGCAAGAGAATACAAACGATCAACAATCACGAGCAAATTCGACGACGATGAGTGAAGACAATCATAATGATAACGATAATGTGAGTGGCAGCGCAGTTGGCCACGATGATGGTGCTTGTGAGAGCATCGACGATGTCGGCGAACTAACGATAAGTGCCACTGGTCAGACCAGCATCACACATGAGGAAAGTAGCAGAGGCGAAGCGATGTCGAAGGAGGCGAGGTCGCGACCCGAGAAGCCAAAGAGGAGGATTCTGAAGGATCTGAAGCTGAAGATGCCGATGCCGAGCAATCGAAAAGAGGGGCACCAATCAGCCGGTACTTGCAACGACGCGAGAGCGACGAGTGGCAGAAGCGATAATGCCGAGAGAGCAGAATTAAATTCTGCCACTTATCTGGCGTCTCATGATGAATCGCCGTCATCGAATTGCCAGTCAAATGTGAAGTACCATCGTCAGCAGAGCATCGACGTTAATTCATCATCGCCATCGCCATCATCATTATTGGCGGCTGATCCGATTTCAAGTACCACGATTGGAGAGATGCCAATACCGATGCCCGCAAGCAGCGGCTGTCCGAGCATGGTTTCCGAAAATCCTGTGGATCACCAGATGGTGAACAGCCACAATCAGAAGTCGAATGAAAGGATCGAATGCCGAGCAACAGCATCGGCGATTATATCGGCTTGTGGTCTCTCGTCTACTTCTACATCCTCTGATTCACTGGTAGTACCTAAGAGTAACCACCAACAGCAGGAGTACCAAACTCATTACCAGTACCAAGATAAGAAGAGCCCTTCTCATAATAGCCTCACTCATACAAAGAAATACAAAATAATCGATCTGAGATGCGAGGCCGCCGAGGAAGTCTCAATACTGGCGAGAATTATTAGTAAGTTTGAGTTGCGTTCGTCTTGGTTTTGCTCGTTTTCTTCTGCTGCTTTTCTCTTGTGCGATTCGCGTTTTCGCTATCATTTCGTTGATTTGTTGTGTCCAATTTCGTTTCGCTTGTTTGTACGCGCTTCTTTCGTCATAAATTCACTTAATGACATGGCTTTCGACACGACATTCACATGAGTGCCGAACAGAATTCGCGAAGACCAGCTACCAACCACCAGCTACCAACCAACAGACATGCATTTTCGCATCGCATTTTTCACGATACATTTAATAACTCGATTCAGTGCACGTTCATTCCTCTCATCACTGGCATTATCTTTAACCGTAATCTCTATTTTCTTAGCACCATTCTCATCATCGTGAATCGTTACAACTTACCGTTAAAGAGCTAGCAGTCGATATTAAGAGTTTGCCAAATGCATTATTCGGTAAATTAACTGATATCATCTCTTTCTCTTTTCTTCTCTTCTTCCCGTACCGGTTTCTGTTGTCTTTTATTTCCATGATGACCAACCATAACCGCTTGTCTTTGAAACGTGATCCCCATCTCGACCCTGATCTTCCCTTTTCGACGTGTCCGATCTTGCGTTTTGAATCTGAATTCTGTACCGACTGCATGGTCGTGATGTTGTGATGAATGCTCGGTGATTCAGGTGAATGGTGTTTGCATTAGTCCGGTCAGCAAACAGCATCAGCATCAGCAGCAACAACAACAACAACAGCCACAGCCACAGCCACAGCCACAGCCACAGCCACAGCAGGTCCAGTCGCCACTCGAGCGTCCTCAACCGGGCCCTGGTCCGGGTCCCGGTCCCGGTCCATCGACACCGCCGGCCATGTACACGAAAAAGCCGGTAACGCCCGAGATGAAGCGAACTCGCTCTCAAGGTACTTCACGAAAAGTGCTCCAAAAGATGCATACCATTCAAAGCATGGCGTATTCGTACTCATCGACCGAACGTGACGACACATCGGTGACCGCTACCAATCTCAGCTCAGGATCAGGTGGCTCAACCTTTTCAAGCTTTTACAATTTACGTACGGTTACGAAAACGTTAGAGCTAAGTTCTCTGATGAACGTGATGCCAATACTGATATCCAGACCAGAGGCCAAACCAAAACCAACATTTTCACGCCAGCCAAACCAAACTTGCATGTTATGAATGTAGAACCGCTGCCACCACGACCACGACCACGACCACAACCACGACCACCACTGCTATTTGCATTCGCATTCGCGTGATGAAACACATTTCCGTTTCTGACACTGACATGATGGTGGTGATGATGAGCATCCGAAGATGATGCGTTTTCCTTGCCGTTACACATGCCAATAGATAGTAGACCTGCCACTCTATTATGTGCACCGAATCCAGATCCCTTGTATCATTAATGACCCTCACGATTATTGATCACCAATCCATGCTAGCATAGCATCACCACATGTAGTGTTCTTAATTTCTCGCCTCACACATATTCTGATCACAACCAAACCACTCACACCGTAATCACATGCATCGCGGTGAGCCATCAATCCTGGAACGAGTCCAGTCCGCTAATTGTCACTGTCACGGTCCAAGTGCCTGTTATTGTATATACCCATCGCACAGCCATTACACAATTAATTGTGTC
>JAGGCA010000926.1:35293-45321 GCA_022876805.1 Osperalycus tenerphagus | reverse complement strand
CGCCGTGCCAAGTGGTGAGTGTCGCCGAAAGAAATCGAAGATGAGATTAATGCAAATGCCATCCGTGTTTGTACAGCGCGTCGCTTCGTCGATAATCGTCGATAATCGTCGATAATCCTCGCTCGCTTATTACGCAATTTGCGTCCTTTCGACCCGGCTTTGTTTCGCGCTCGTAGTTGTTCGTCTCGCTTCACAAATGGCTTGACTTGATTTGCATATGCCGCATTAGCATCTATCTATCTATCCACCCATCCATCCATACATCGCTCCAAGCGCAACGCCTTAGCTGTATGCTGTGTATCTACAATGATACGCATTTGACGCCACTTCACTTCCCTTTTATCCTCCATCTTCATTTCTATCATCCTGAGCTGTCTTCCACTTTCATATCGCAACGCACCCATTTCGACTCGCTTCGCATATAATGTGACCTTATAGGGCACATCTGCCAGAATTTGACGTCCGTGCCATAACTTTCGGCGCTGTGTTCGCTTCGCCTGGCACTTTGGCATATTGCGATATTCGCGGCGCGCATCGAATTGCACATGATACTCATCTGCTGTTGTACTCTCTGTTGTACTCTCCCAGGGAGCATCTACCGACTAAAGGGAACAATATTATGCATAGCGATGCTGGATGGCTCGGGATTGCCCGTGCTGACCGGTGCCGAGTCATGGCGCGACGCCAATCGCCATTGCAGCACCGATACTGTGACACCAAGTTACTCGTCTATGGATTCCGGCCGCCGAAGTGCTTCGTTCACGCGCAGTTCTTCGTCCGGCATTGGTAATTACGCGATTTGATTAATTTTAGACAACGCTGTCGTGTCAGCATCTTTGTAATAATGCTTTTGTCTCTTCTGGCAATGATTAATCTCTTCTGGCACAACAATTGCAACCAACACAATGATGACGACGACCATGGGCAGAAATGCGTGATACGCACTTTGTAGCCATCGTATCGGAAAAGCAAGCACGTGTCGTGCAATTACCTTCCCAAACGTGCACTTATAAGACGACATTAACTGAAACATCATTTGCAGTGCGCGCTGATGTCGTTTACATCAGGAGTGCTGGTAAGAGGAACTCTTTCCTACCTTATGAGATTGTGTTATGTGCAAATTCCACGTCATTTGCTTCACTCTCTTTTCAATCACCGACATGTCCTTGTGCCTCATGTTAACTTTCCTAGCCACCAATATTACATTCTTGCCACATTCTCGATCCCGGGTCTCATTTCCTCGTCGCAATTTCATCCAAGTTCTCTTAAAAGCTTCGGGTTATTATCTTAATGAGCGATTCATTGATTTTCTACTAACTGTGTGTTTTGGGTTTGCTTGTCCCTATCCGCTAATTTTCATTTTCTCCTTTCTCTTCTCACTTTCAGAGAGTGTTTGTTTAGCGACCTATTTGGGCACGGGCAACATCGTCGTGTACAGCCTTCCCAGTTTGAGGCCACTAATTGACATCGATTTTTTGCCATTAGTTGATGTCAGGTATGTTCTGTTCGTCGCTATCACTGTGTCGCTGTCGGAACACATAAGCATGATAGTTACGCACACAATGGTGACGCGATACGTAAAGATAGTGGAAGAAAAGATCCTCCGATTCTTCTTGCGTCTCAAATGACGCAATTTCGTTTGATGGTGTCTCGCATCGAAACTAGGACTCACTTTCTATTGTGTAACTCACAAGTAGTTGCAGGTCGCGAGAGCGCTGCGATTTCTGTTCGAGTCAAACTTTGAATATAACCTGCGTAATGAATATAACCTACGTAGGCGATTTCGCTATAGACCGTCTCGCTTTTTTTTGGTTACGTCCTCGTCTCTGGAGAGTCTTCGCCATCATTTATCATGTGCGCGTCTCGTCGTCGATCGATGAGGCAACAATTTCTATTTTATTTAATGCATCCCAGTTACTCGCTCGTCACGAAATGCGTCCAACAGCCGTCTCCAAGCACAAGGAAATCTAATTATTTTCTTACTGTTCTTCTTTTGTTCTGATTTGCAGAATTGCACGCACGATAAGTTTTAGCGCTAATGGTCACGGATTGTATTTGTCGTCAGCGAGCGAAGTAACGAAGTTCACGATATCATCAGCATACCGAAACACCATCGCCGATATGATTGGCACACTCTATTTGGAGAAGGTAGGTGTGCGAGTTTAAGTAAGCACTCTGGTCGTTATGCTATCTTAATTATTTACATGACCGAACTTGGAGAAGGAGATGCCAGAAGCACCGAAACAGTCGTTCTTCAAGGGCCTGTTTGGCGGTGGATCGAGCCAATTAGATCGCGCGGAACTCTGTGAGTGAATCTCAGATGTGACCAGGCTTACCGAAGGATTAACTCAACAAAGGCGCTGTTTTCTTGTTCTCTCTGTTTCTGTATTTATGTCATTGTCATCGTTTGTTCGCGCTGTTCAGTTGGTGAATCATCGGCCGGTAAAGCATCGAAGACTGTCGCGCGCCTAATTCCTGGTTCTTTGGATTCGACGAAGACACAAGCTGGTACATTAGGCAGCGAATTGCGTGCTGCGAGAGAAGGTCTAGTAGAGAGAGGCGAGAAATTGAATCAGATTGAAGACAAGACAGCCAGTATGATGGCACAGTCAGAGGTATACTCGAGTTCGGCACATCAGCTGATGCAGAAGTACAGAGACAAGAAGTGGTACCAGTTCTGAGTGGCATGAAGTGTGGACTCGGTGGCTCCAGGCATCAACAAAGTGAAAACTGCACAAAATTCAATTCGCTTACCAGCAGTGAGGATTCAATTAGCTTAATGGTTTCCTGACAATAATGATCGCCCGACGAGTGAATTGAATCGCTTTCGCAACTTTTCGTAATGAGAAGAATGAAGAACTCAGCTCGAGCTCATCTCCCGCTATTCAACGCACTCATTCCTTTATTGGAGTTTGTTAAAACGCATTGATTAACGTAATTAACCAGGGGCTTTATTGGAGTTGACGGCAAAGTTATCCGTGGCGCTTCCTACACGTAACACACATTCAGATTCATTCTGATTCCGCGCGTGCCGCATCCCGTATTCGATTTGCACGTTCAAATTAAAGCATACAGAGCAAGGAAGGAAAGAAGTCAGCTCGGTTGGATTCAATAATCCTTCGCAAATGAGAGCACTTAATTAGTAAAGCGTCTGATGGTGTGATGTCGTCAAACGACATTCGCTGCATTTCATGCTAATTAACGTGACGCTAACTGATCGATCGACACTCATCGTCAGCCGACTCGATCCGTGTTCTTACTCTACCTACCGTGCGTTCGTTCGTTCTGAGTTAGCTGTAATCATTTGATTGCCCCCAATGTCATACTCGAATACCAGCCAAATAGGTTAATAATGAAGGAACGTGTCACTCAGTTGACGCGGCTAAAACCAATCAATCTATTAATCCATACATTATTGATGAGATTGCTTCGTCGGACTGACAATCATCGATCGTACTCTCTACCATATGTCGACTTCCTCATACTCTTACGTAGCTCGATCGGCAATTTAAAAAGTGTGACTATTAGCGGTGAACAGTTGTGATCAACAACAACAAAATCTAGTTAACCTCATCGAATGTAAAAGAAATCATCTTAATTTAGTGTAATATGTCTCTAATCATCTGACGTGATTCAATTCATTCGTAGCTGCGGAACCTGACTGATGACATGTCGGGCTAGAGTTTTACCGAAATCGAATCAAGTCAGACACACTCACGGCAGTATTTAAATATTTATTCATTTATGAGTCATACGTTACATGTGTATACAAAGCAAGTAACAAAACCAATGGATAACTAAAAATATCGGGAGAGATTCTATTGTAATCGGATGTACAAATTTTGTATTAACTTACGGGTGATGAGAATGGGTTGCACTTCCGGGCATCTTTATCGAATTTTTATTAAGTCGTTATGCATTCATCGGTTGTTGGCTTTCCTTTCGTTTACCTCAGAAATTTTCATTTTTGTTTACCGTTCATATTCTATCGTTATTTGCATGCACGAGAGACTAATTCAACTGGCAGCAATTACAGTGATCAGCGAGTGCGACATTTTTGTTCGGTCTGGTCAGTTCTCATCTCGTTGCAAATTTTTCATTGTATACGTATGTATTTTTTGGTTAAAATATTCCCTGTAAAGAAATTCGTATGAATCGGTCTATGTAATGATGTCAAATCTTATTGGGAAATGATGATGGTCAAATGGTTTAGACCTCATCCAGTGGAAAAAACTAGTACGCGAAGAGATTTTTTTGTTTAGGGTTCAACTTGAACCGTTCAGGTGTGGCATAAAATTGATCTAGTGTTAGACGAAAGTTCTAGCGAGACGTTGAAATGAAACTATCAAATTATATGTAAACTAAAGTAAAGTACCCGTCAACGGCTCAATCAAGTGTAATGCAAAATCATTTGATATTTTAATTTCTAACGAGAACGAAAAACTTGCACGTTGATTGTCGGGAAATTGTCGAAATTCCAATTTCCAAGTCAGATAAACGAACCAAAATGGATGTCAGCCATCTAATTGATGTTGATGTTGGTATCTGATCGTCGCTGATCAGACACATTCGTGATGTTAATCCAATCCTCTCGTGGCTTTTGTATGATCGAAATGCAAACTTGATTGTGCAAAAGAACGGGAGCAGTGGAACGCGTCTTGGGCGATATTAAATGTGTGATCGAACAATCTTGAACTTTGTTAATTAGTAGTGAGATGCAATCGTAGCTGAGCGAGTATCGTTAAGTGAAAAGGTTGTAGTGAGAGTGGCGAGTTAATTCGCGTTGTGTTTCCAGACAACGAGATCGACTTATGTAACTATCCTGGAAATGCTGGACCGCTGCGTTCGTTTTAAGTAGATGATGAAAACGAGGCGCGTGGCTGGTTTTGAATGCACACTCGACTGTTTGTAGCTGAGATGCCTCGTTTAATTGCATTCCCAAAGATTCGTTTAATAAATGAAGAAAGCAATTATCGGACAACTATGCTATCTCCTTATATTCATGCGGCGCGGGTTACACAGGAGTTAAATGTGTTTATCTTAGTGAATTGCAGATGGCGATACGGGTTTCGTTAAGTAGCAACGACGCGCGCACTTTAACGTCTACGTTCCAAGTCTGCCATGCCGACTAGGCTGACTCTGCCTGGCTCAACTGAACAACTGAAATGCGATTTTCTTTTAATCCGCTTTAAGATGCATTAGAGTGCTCTGTCAGCAGTAGCCTGTCGAGCTAGTTGACGACTTGTCACAAAGGTAAGAACATGAGCAATACATAGATAACTTGACAGTGAAATACTGTGAAGATCCTCGTCAAGAGCTGCAGTCACTCTTTTCCATTTGGAGACTGCAATCATTCGACATCTTTTGTTGTTCGCAACACGCGTTCTCGTGCCTCTAACCAACAAGCGAAATAGAGATTAACGGCTGGACATTGTCGGTCGCTCAAAGATGACAAGAGTCTTGTCACAAGACAAATAGGCAACAGAAAAATAGCCGGAGCACTGAGAAAAACAAATGCAGACAAATTTGATTGTAATGATTTATAGATATTCAGACATTGTTCTCGAGCGGTACTCAGAGCACGTCGCTCGTTCGCAGTGTGTCGCACGCGATGCGGCTCCATGCATTTACTATCTCGACTGTATTGTGCCTTCACCCTTTGTTTTTTTACTTAATGCAATTTGGTCGTTGGTGAACGAACTCTGGCAGAAAAACACGGCCGAATTTATTTCCTGCAACTATCGAGCGCATTTTCAAATTTGCTGGCCGTGCTTGAAAGTCGATTCGGTTCGATATTTGCGGATGTATTGTGGACAATGTTATGCAGGCAATGCGTTTCCTTTCTTGCTTGCGGGTATCATTCGCACGCGATTCTACTAATAGGATTCCAGATAAGAGACTAGATCAGTGTGCATGCACAGCTTTTCTGCGTTTTTCATTATGCTTGACGCTAATAATGCGAGCAATTCAAAAGCGACCGAGAATGAGTGTGAATGTGCGACTGCAATAATGATGATGATGATATCGCGTTTCGCATTCTATTCGCAGCACTTAAATTTGATGTGATGCCGGTCCTAAATGGGCTCTGCGACAGCGATACGACAAGACAGCAGCATTTCTACCGTATAAGTTTTGTTGGATTGTGCATATCAAGCTCTTAAAATCGAAGAAAGTCGTCAAGCCATTGGCGAATATTTGACTTGTCACACATTTGCATCGCTATCTGTGACGATAATTCCCGATGTCATCTCTTCCGTTTTCGATACTCCTACTCATATTTGTTTGATCTGCTCGTCTTGTCGCCTCGTGTGATGTCTCTTTCTCAGTGACTTAGATGTCGAACGGCAAGAGATGTGAAGCAGCAGGCGTCACGAAATGCATTCTTTAATTGATGATCTAGTGATGATCTAGTGATGATCTAGTGATGAGCGAGTCTTGCAGTCAAAAAGCTAGATCAAGTACCGGGCAACTCATATCAGAAAGTAGCCGTCTGACTATTTAGACAGATGATGCTCTCTTACTTTCACTTGGATCATCATGACCGGTGTTAAGCAATCGGCACTACTTTGTGTTGTTTTGACGCGACGCCTTCCAGATGCATTGAAATGATCCAAGGAATTCGCCCTCGCTCTTTTCACGAGCGTTCATAGTTTCTGGGCTGACTTCCTTCAAGTCTTGCCTCGTCAGGCGCATCTCGTAATCTTCTTTTCGATCACATTCGTCATTATTTTTCTCTTCTGGCCATGTTGGCAAGTGCAAGAATTGTGACTTCCTGTGTTAATGCAACAAGAAAAGCAGCTCAAGTGAATGAATGAAAGGCATGAAAAGAAAGAATGAGAAAGAAACGATGAACAGACAGAATGCAGTTTCTAGCCAAGGTGGAATTGAGATGGGAGTTGAGTAGAGACTCTCGCATAGTCGCGAGTGATGGTTGGACATTGAACATTGCTGTGTGTTCTTTCTACAATTGTACGATATCATCCAAGTTTCGACAGAGCAGCTTCGGCTTGTTTCTCTATCGTACGCGATTGTCGATCTGTCGCCATTCACATCTCTTGTCAGACTGCATGATGTGCAGAACGGCGAATCTGATCGCGCATTTCTCTTCGCGCCTCTCCAATGCAATCGACGAGATGCGGATGCTGAGGCATGGCATGTTCGGTGGTGATGCTCGTTGCCCGATGCTGAATTCACGCCAGTTCGTTGGGTCTCTCGTCGCATGCTTTTAGTGCTGCACGTTTTTCTCATGCGAATGCCGTAAGTGGCGGAAAGTGATATGAAAGCGCGCCGTAAACAGCAACGAGGGATCATCGCTGCGAGCTATTCAAGCCAATTCGTTGCCTGTGCATCTGAGGCGATCCAGCTACTGGCCGACGGCTAACTCCATTCTTGTCGTCTTTTTCATCATTATCATCATCGTCATCCCGCTCTTCCTGATCCATCTCTCTGTCACAATGCACATCTGATTTTCCCGATATTTCTTTATCGCATAGCGAATGCGATTCTTCACGCTCCTTTTCAACCTGTGATACGGTCCGTGTCACTTCGAAACGTTTCGCATTCAACTCCGTCATCTCAACGGTCAGCTTCTGTACTGTACCGAAATATAATTGACCTGCGTGAAATCGACCAACGAGCAACGAGATATTGACCAAAAAACCTGAACTCGGCCACGTTGTTGATTGTTCCGACCGCGATCTATTCGAGAGGCCGTTCAAGAACTCGACTTCTTGGTCACTTCTCCTTCTCGTAATCAGCGCATTCATTGCAATCATGTCAGTGGTGAAGATGTCGGTGATTGGTCGAAGCAGCAATGTCATATTGACTTTATTGTTATTAACGATCGTCATGATAGCGATGTCGTATTTGGCATACGCCAAACCAAATAAAGTGATAATTGGTAAGTGAAGTGTGCATGCCGTTATAAGCCATACTTACTGGAATGCAATCAATCAATCAAGTGCCGCTTTGCTTGGCTTCTATTTTCTATGCTTTTATCAATAGTATTTACATAGTAAATTGATATTAGCAATGCGTACAGGCGTATAAATTATGGCCTTCGAATTGATTCCTATTTGAAAGGATTCCGCTCAAAATCATATAGCGTACAGAAGGATTTCTTTTCGATAGATTTCTCCGCAGTAAGACCATTGCCAAATTTTGTTTGCTCAATAAACTAATTTAGGTATGTGCCGTATTTACTCGATGGTGCAACATAGTGGTCGGCAAGGCTCGAGTCGACTCGAACTCGGGCACGAGTCTGAGTCTTTCCGAGTCTTCCCGAGTCCTCCGCCATTGCACCGTTCAATTTTCACGAGAGAACAAAATTGTTATTAAAACATTTATTGATTATATTCGTCAGAAACAATTCAGCACTCCTCAAAGTACTTCAGCCACGATTCTAATCACATTAAATACTCAATAGTAGCGCTTGAGAGTAGATTCCGTTTCTTGTTAACTAAATTTCTCGATTTTGAGAACATTTCAGTTGATCAGATTTGCAAGCATCGCAAGTTCTACGTATGCACTCGTTAAAGTGGTTTGCTTGATCAAAACTGACGACTCGGAGACTGGGGGAGACTCAGTTAACTCGAGTCGCGACTCGTGGACTTCGAGTCCTGAGTCTGAGTCCGGGACTGAGGACTCACCGAAACCCCGTATCTGGGTTCTGAGTCTTTAAGACTTGGCCGCTCTCGAGCGCGCTCGGTGCCGACCACTAGTGCAATACAATATCCTTTCGATGTAGTAAGCCGAGTAATCTCACGCTAGATAAAAGTTACATAAGAAACCAATCAGTACTCGAGTTTTGCTTTTTATTCTGGCGGCATTGTTATGGTTTTCTCGTCTCTTTGTCGGCGTCCTTCGAGACTGCGGCGCATTTTATTTTTGTTATGTAACTCTTTTATTCTTGATTCAGGTCTCCATTTGAGTGAGTGATGGATTTTCTATCCAGCTCACGTCGTCACAAATTGTTACTCACAACCCACCCGCCATCTCTATGCTTTTGTGTTTCGCTTTGGGTGGAACATCTCGGATTCTAGAGTTCCAAGATCGCTCTATGTTGGTCAGCATCGGCAGGTACACGGAATATGAGATTCGAGTCGAGAAAAACTAAATATCAAATCGGTTGCTGCGTTCATATCGTCTATGTGAGCAAAATTGATTCACGTGTAATGATGACATATATATATATGCTGCTCCCCGCCAAATCCTTGTTATCGAGTTTAGTTAAATACCCTAACTGGAACACGGAGGGCTATGCGTCAATCGGTCTTCATGTCATTTGTTGGCCGGTATCGAGTTACTGAGGCGAACAACGAGCGCCATTTACCTAATGTGGTCAGAATTCATTTACTGTGTGACTCTATCAAGTCAATCAAGCACAAATTAACGAGCCACGTAATCAGAATGAAAGCATAATCTCATTCAGAGAGGGCACATTCGATTTGTTGGCGATGATATACGAGATGTTATTATCGGCGGATTATTTATTGCCACTGCAAATCTGGAGAGCTGTGCAGCGATCAAATATTTATGAGCACCCGCCGCGAAATGAAGCGCACAACGAATTCGGTATTCGATCTCCAATCGATCACGACAATGGATGAACCTACGGCCAGATATGAAATGAATTCGGAATTAGTAAATCGAGACATGTCACGCGACGGAGGATTCAGATCCAGATTTCAGAATCTGTCGAATGCGTCTCCGAATCCCATTCGACTTTGATGCTGTTTTCTTGCATCTTTCGCTGTTTTTCCATCCCTGTATTTCTGAAGGTCTGTGAAGCACAGCCATGAAAATTTATTTCGTAAGTTATTTTTCTCTGGATCAATTCCTTCGATAATGGATGACGTTCTGAGAGAGCACATCTTACGTATAATAGAGTTCGATATAAATTACGGTGATCGCGAAGAAATATTTGCCAACTTTGGGGTGATGTTTACACTCGCTCACGCGTACTTTGCCAGCGCTGTCAGTTAGCTTTTATGTGATACTTTGCGCCGTTATTCAAAGCGCAGACCCAT
>JAGGCA010000926.1:15132-28882 GCA_022876805.1 Osperalycus tenerphagus | reverse complement strand
CGTTAAAGTTGAATGCAAAAACGTTAAAATAGAGCGCAAATTACTGTACCTCCATTTCGATTATTGACTGCAAAATTACAAACCATATCTCATTGCTGTGTCTCGTTGTTTTCTTTTGCAGCGTGCTCCCAGGTAAATTTAGGTGTGCTCGCCATCTTCGGACCAACAGACCCGATCCTGGGTACTCACGTCCAGAGTCTGTGTGACGCTCTCGATATTCCGCACATCGAAGCACGACTGAAGAGTCTAGGCGAGAGTCAAAATGGCAAAGAGTTCTCAATCAACCTACATCCGGGCCCGTGGGCCATGTCAGAATCGATGCGCGATTTGGTCAGCTTTCTTAAATGGACCACGGTGGCTGTCATCTATGAGGATGACATGTCGCTCATCGGCCTTCAAGATCTGGTGAAGGCACCACTTCCGAGGACTGTGCAATACATATTCAGGCAAGTTGTTTTATATCTACATGTTATGTCATGTTTGTGATGTGTTTTATTTGATTTATTACAGAAAGAGTAGCCCCGACACGTTTCGGGACACATTGCGAGATCTCAAGAATCGCGACATCTACTCCATCTTCGTCGACACCAAACCATCGAGCTTGCCACACTTGCTCACCGCTGTATGCAACTCAATATTTTCCTTAAATTGTCTGATAGTTAACCATAATCAGTGTTATACGCTTCGTTGCTTCAACTTCATCTACAGAAGTGTTCTTGTTTGTCGCACAGATCCTGCAAGTCCAGATGAACGACTATCACTACCATTATCATTTTACCACATTTGTGAGTAGTGTTTAGTATTTAGCAATGCATTTGATGGACATGAATTATATACTTCACACCTCTTTCTTGCCTATCTATCCAGGATATCGAGACTTTCGATTTGGAAGATTTCAAGCACAATCACGTGAACATGACCGCATTTCGCATCGTGGACTCGGATCACGCCACTGTCCGACACATTCTCCGTGACATAGAAGATTTTCAGCCGATCGGCAATTCAATTCTTAACAAAACAAACGTGATTCAGGTACGGAAGAGAAAATCGAATGATGCTCTTTCTATCGATTTATCGATTGCTCTGTCAACGAAAACCGAGAACAGTAAAACACACACTTCACATGCTGGGCATCCGTTCGATTCTGGGCCAGTTAACTAGTACTATTATTTAGGTGAATGTGCGATGAGTAACTGATCGGAAAGAGCGAAGCACACCACCAGATAAGGAGTAGCTCAGAAGCGAAGCCACGCAAATAATACACGACTAAACTATTCAGCCACTAACGAAGATTGATTCGTTTCATTCATTCTGGTCTTTTGTTGTCTACTGACTTCCAGGCGGGTCCGGCACTGATGGTCGATTCCGTTTACGTTCTGGCACGTGCTCTGCACTCTATTCAACGAGTTTCACGATCTCGTGACGTGAACTGCGAATCGGAACTGTCTTGGAATGAAGGGTCGTCGTTATTCAATTACATTAGCGCGGTAAGAACTTCGTTTTAACTTCTGACTCCCTTGTTTCGTTTCTGTCTTGCCTGGCTCGTGTCGTTCATTTTCGGCCATGTTTTCATTCGGAAGTCGCTAGATTTATGGGTGGTCATTCATTTATGACCATCAGAAATGAAGAGCGACATAGCGAGCTCGATTCGATGAATGGTGAATGATGTGGAATGCTGAAATTGGGATTCCGATGAATTTCCTGTTTCATTTTTCATCTCGCTACTCTATTTCCATCGAAACTCCCAATTTTATATCACTGCTTGCGGCTCTGTAATTTAGTTTCGATCTCATTCTGATGGCGAGTGCATATTTTCTACCAGATTGATTACCACAGTTATCTTTTGCTTAGAAATGCGTGGCATTTACATATAGATACCAACGATCCATAAATGTTTTCGGATCATGTTTAGGTTGAACATCACGGTTTAACTGGTAATATTCGATTCCGGGAGGGACTCAGATATGGGACGAAAATGGACTTGCTCAAATTGCGCGAACATGGCTTGGAAAAGGTCAGGGATAACAATCAACTCGATGTCCTGCTAAATCGGATCTTGATCACTTCTGCATTCGTTGTTTGTCGCAGGTTGGTGAGTGGACACCCGAAGGACGCCTTAATATCACGTCACCGTTTCACGAAGTCGAAATACTGAACATTACATTAAGAGTGACAACAATCGAGGTGAGTAAATTGATGGTCGCTGTCGGAGCATGTCAGCGAAGATTTAGTATGAAAGCGACAACACTTTTCAAGCAATATCTGTTTTTGATAGTTTTTCGTTTCGCCTCGCAAATTCGAATTGAATGATTGTTTCGTATACATTCGCATCTGTGACAGTCACAGAGATGAGTTGAGAAGGTCGACAGAAAGGAACTGTTCCGAAATGAATACGGCACGTGCCGATCACAAGGCAGATGCTGAAAAGAAAAGAATTGCACTAAATTTCGTTTGTGTTCAGCCCTCTTTCTCAGAGCCAAATTTTATTTCGCCTCAATCTTCGCACGTGTCAAACCGGGTGACTGACGGGGAGATTAATAACAGTATCACCAGAAATCGCGACAATATTTCACGCTATGAAGCGATTTCAAGCGGGCAATCAATTGACTGACAGGGGATCAGTGAAAAATTTATAAAAATATGTAAGAAGAAAATGCTTTTAAAGCAGTTTTTGCAATTTAAATTTAAATTTCAATCAATCGAGACAAGATGACATGAAAGGCACTCAAACCTAGACCATCACGAAGTCGAAGGAGTCTATCGTCGAAATTGGGCTCGGAAGACATGAATTCGGACAAGGAGATGATGCTGTGAGCGATAATGAGAAAGGAGACGTGCGGAACACGTAACATCACGAACGCGTTTGTAGAACATTTCACTAGAACATTTCACGCATCATTTACGGCTCAAGCCTTGATAGCAACATAAGAAAAGAAAGCGATGGAGGGAAGCCGTTCACGATAACAGCAACAAAGTTTCACTCTACAACCATCTAGGTACTCAGTGATCATCTTGAGGCCATTTTTAAGTTACAGTTATGATAATGTAACATTTCTGGATAAATTCTTCACGATTTGTGTGTTTCAGAAATTGTGATTATGCCTCGCATCACTGAACATGTTTTCAAATGTATCCATCACAGGAAATTGAATGTTTCACAATGCTTACTTAATCCGGTCTTTCGATTACAAGGAAATTCCGTATGTGATGAAGCGGAAAGATTCGGCCAACTACACAGGACCTCTACGTTTTGAAGGATTCTGCATGGATTTGCTGCAGGCAATCTCGCAGACGCTGGGATTCAACTATGAACTGTACCTTGTACCCGACAAAAAGTTCGGTGCCCAAGATCCGGTTACTGGCGAATGGAATGGACTCGTTCGCGAACTGATCGATAAAGTCAGTATTCATTTCCGGGCCTAATGATGTCCATTTCCACACAAACTTCTGTGTCTATTACAGACAGCGGACCTGGCAGTGGCCCCAATAACCATCAACTTCGCACGTGAATCGGTCATCGACTTCACCAAACCATTCATGAATCTGGGCATCGGCATCCTATTTAGAATCCCGATCAACATGCCAACCCGACTATTTTCATTCATGTCACCACTCGATGTCAATATCTGGTTGTACATTCTGGCGGCGTACGTCATCGTCAGTTCGACACTGTTCATCGTGGCCCGATTCACACCTATTGAATGGCAAAATCCGTACCCGTGCATCAGGGAAGCGGACACTTACGAGAATCAGTTCAGTTTGGCCAACAGTTTCTGGTTTCTGGTTGTGACACTGATGAAGCAGGGATGCGATCTGAATCCGCGAGCAATATCGACGCGAGTGATCACCGCTGTGTGGTGGTTCTTCACGCTCATTCTGATCAGTACATATACAGCCAATTTGGCAGCATTCCTGACCGTCGAGAAGATGATCATGCCCATCGAGAGTGTCGAAGATCTCGCGTTGCAAACTAAGATCGCTTATGGGTCTCTCGAAGGCGGTTCGACGATGACCTTCTTTCGGGTAAGAAGACAGCCTCTAGAATTTCATGTTTCGAAATGTGATTTCATTTGATTCGACTCGCTAGTTGTGTTCGCATTGATAAATTCAACGAATGCTTTCACTCTGGTTTGCTTTTATGTCTTCAGTGAAATTTAATCTTGAATTCACATCTGGGAAAATGAAATATTTTCATTTAGATGTTGACAAAAGCACGGCCTTTAGCATTGTTCTTGTATTCATTGGCAACAGGATTCGAAAATCCCGACATATCAGAAGATGTGGGAATACATGTCGAAAAATCCTGACGTGTTTGTCGACCGCTATGAAAAGGGAGTTCGCAGAGTGCTCGAATCGGACTATGCATTCCTAATGGAGTCAACCATGTTGGACTACATAATGCAGCGAGATTGCAATCTGACGCAAGTGGGCGGCTTGCTTGACAGCAAGGGCTATGGAATAGCCACACAATTGGGTATGCTGACGAATAAATTCATTCTAGTGATCAGCAATCAGCTGCATGATTAGAGTAATTGTACCATTTTATGAAATTCGCGAGCGATAAGGAGACGCGCAAAATTGAATTGAATCGCAGTTGTCAGTCATTGTCGCGCACTTCCTTCAATTGGCACATTCTCGGTAATCAAGTAAATGCGTACGACAAATTCAATTCCGAATAGGGATGCAGCTTTCCGCATAAGCAAAATTACAATATTGCGATGCTCGTCGCATTCGTGAGCATCCTGATAGCTCAAAATCGCAAACATTCTAGCGTGTATCTAAGAAAGGCTGTCATGGGTTACATATTAGAAATGAATAGCATAAATCAGCGCGAATGAAATGCGGCGGGAAAGATGCGAATCCGGTGATCGATCAGCACAGTGAAGGAACTCATGGATGAAGCGCTTACATAATATATACGATTACTTTAGTTCGGAAGGCGAGCGAGTTCAGATAGTGATTAGGATAATGACGAGATGAAGAAAATTGCGCGACAAGCAGAAAGAACACGCCGACGATCGATATAATCACTATTATCTTAGTAACTGGTACATAAATACGTATGGCAGTTGACTTGCACGTTGATCCCTCGTTCTTAATCAACATCCAACATTAATATGTCATGGTGCATGAGAATGCGAATGCAATTCACTTGCGTACTTGCGCTCTTCATTTTGACTACATTCTATTCGCATCGATCATAAATCACTGAAAGTGCACATTCCGTGACTTACGCAGCGACGAGAATGGTGGTTAACTTGATGGCACTTCTGAGTGAATCTGTTCTCTCTTAATTCCGTCTGTCAGTGATAATCAGTTTGCATGTTGAGAGACAGGCTTGAGATGAGAATGAAAGTGGGACTGGATCACAATGAATTCCTTTCTTAGGCTCTGAATGGAGAGATCGCATCTCACTGACAATCTTGGACCTCCAAGAGAAAGGCGTAATTCAAATGCTGTACGACAAGTGGTGGAAATCACCAGGATTGACGTGCATACGCGATGAATACAAGAGTGGCAAGGATGGCAAGGCGTCTGCACTCGGCCTGGAGAGTATCGGTGGCGTTTTTGTGGTGCTCCTCCTCGGTCTCGCGCTCGCCATCTGCACAGCCATGTTCGAGTTCTTCTGGAAGTCCAAGAAACTGGCTGAGGAGAAACGAGTAAGATGACTTTTTCCTCATTCTTCGCATGTCTCACTTGGCCATCCAACGCTTCTTTACAGCAATCGTTGTGCACCGAAATGAGCAAAGAGTTTCGATTCATGGTGCAGTGCCACCCGAACCCACCCAGACAGGGCCCGCGTCCACGAGTCCGACGGCACTGCTCCAGGTGTGCCGTGGGCGCGACGCACGTCCCGAGCCATGTGGAGATACCGCACGAAAACGGCCTTCTCTACGGGCTCGACATTCGCAAGTCGCCCACCGCTTTCGATTACTGCGACCGATGCAGCCATTAATTGGGGTCGAAGAGTTCTGCTCGGTCAGCGATGGCCTGTTCATCACTAAACAAGAGATTGGAAGATGCCGCGCGAGTATTCTTATTCACTCTCGATGTTAGTCGTTGACCATCGTAGAGAGAAATGCTTGCAGTACGAAGCCTGTTATTTTTTATCAAGCAATAAAAATTGTCAATTATCAATCAGAGTTGTGCTCTCGATGGAAGTCGGGAATCCCAATATCAATGAACTTCTCTGGAATCGCGCTGGACCGAACTTGGACGGACGACCAATACTTGACTGTCAATGACAGTCAAGACGAAAGGCGTGTGAACATTGACGTCAATCGGAACGATGTCGACGTGCCAGAATTGCCACAGTGGAAATCATCTTTCTGTTCAGCGGCATCTGCACAATTTAAATAACGCTAATTAGTAATGACATTGTTCTAATTGTGCTTAACTCACGTTCACGCGATGCCCAATCGGCTTCTCGCACTTCCTGTTTAACTGTCGGCTCTTCCTTGATGCCGGGCTCTCTCTTGATGAATGGTTCAATCTTAATTTGCGGCTCCTTCTTTATACCAGGTTCGGTCTTAATGGATGTCTTAGTCTTAATCTGCGGCTCTTTCTTGATATAAGGTTCACATTTATCTGCCATCGCGGGTCTAGATTAAAACTGAGTAACTAAGATAACGAAGTTGTAGCGGGAAACGCGAAGAAATGAGAAAAATGAAGCTGAACATTTCGCCCGACCATGTGGTGCAACCGAAATTGCGAAACTTTGTGGCTGTGGAGAGAGCAGCAGAATCGGATGGAGAGTCTCGCAAGCAGTTTGCGATTTGCAAACAATTCGAATGCAGTTGATGTGATAGTGAAAGATTGTGTAGTAAGGTTAAGTTATTGGATTTATTTACAGGTGTGCGATTGTGCTCGTCCCTGACACGTGTTGCATTGTACCTCGCAGCACCAATGAAACTTGCACTCGCACTGCCACACTCGCGAATACTGATACGTGTTATAACCGCGGCCGCAACACATCAAATGGCAACCATCGAAACCCGTCGATGTCCGATTGCACTGTCGTCCGACGGTTCCTTGCGATCCCGTCATTGGGTTTCGCTCACAATAGTTTGGTGAGTTCTCCAAATACACGAGTTCCTGAGCGTTCAGTGTGCGATGCCGTCGCGATTTCCTCGATTTTAAGTATATTAAGTATAGTTCCTGATTGCCTGTACTTCTATCCCGGTATCCCGTCACTCTTTTGGCTCGGAAGTACTGGTGAATGAGATAGTTTCCGATACTGGTGAATGATGGCAGTGACTTCCAGCAAGTCTTCAGCGTGCATGAACCAGAAATTCCATGACACTTGCATTCAGTTACCATCGACATCTTAACGGCTTTCCGGCCAGCTCGGTTATTGTGCAAATTCATCAAACTCCGTTCGTCGCCTTCGATTTCTCTCGAGTCCACGAACTTCTTCGTCACTCGCATGCCATACTTGATATCAGCTGAGCATCCGCCCCACTTGAACCTGCCATTAATTTCCTGATCGGCCACATATTTTTGCAGCGACGCGTGGTGAAGATCATTATCGATATGAGCATTTCGTGTTTTATCACAGCCACACTGAGAGATGGTTCCTTGCCAGCAGGCCTTCGTTACAGCAAAGACGGCACCCGATGAGGTGATCGAATATGTAAACGACGCTTCTCGGCTACCTGGAGACATGAATGAAAAGAATAACTTAAGAACGACATCATGCCAGGTCATTTGTTAACATTATATTACATTATACTGAATGACACTTCATCCTAGGTGGGAACAAGTCTCTCTTGAATTTTGATATATCATAGTCATACTGATATTCATAGTTAGTTGCAAAGCACTTAATTGGAAGACTCACTTCATCACGTACCATCGAGGCAGATCTCTTACTATGCATTCAAAACTCGTTGGTCTTCAGTGACATCGGTTCCCGAATTTAAATTCGGATATAATTCGTAGTTGTTGGTCGAAAATTTTTGTGGCTACCGTAAGTAGTATCCGTGAAAGTAAATTACTACTTGTGACGTGAGTGTGTTTCATTAATGATCCTTTAAAATTCTGCTCATCACTCTTCCCGGAGCTTTCTTCTGCTACATTTTGCTTTTCGTTTATGACTATGACTAGAGTACGACCGAGCAGCGATAGGCATTTGTCGAAATTACCTCGATGAACTGATGACAGAGTTTGGATAATTCGCATCGCATACTAATCGCGTATAATTTGATCGTCAAATTTTATGCATAAAATTCTTGGTCGATTTCCCTGGGCTACTGTTTATTATACGGGGGGCACCTCATGAAAGGCATATCATGCTTATCGTTAGTAAGCATTGCTTACTGTTCTGAGACGCACCTGGGTATGTACGAAAAGAGGAAACTTCGAACAACACAGGAGCTCAAAATTCAATTCTGTGATTATTTTCATCCTGATGCCCAGTTCTTCGACAAAACACTGATTATCAGTTCAGGAAACAACTTCCTATTACGAATTCCACTCCGTTCGATTCAAGTTAATTCCCTACGCCAAAACGGCATGCATGTAGCGAGTGTGTGTGACTCGCGAGAAATAATATTATAAATCGCGTGAGATGCGTGCAGAAAATTGATTTTAAATGCTCATAATAACATAACTATTACGCACAACTCAAATAGCTGTCTCGTTATCTCGATAAGAATGATGTAGTGTCACGCAAACGGCACATAATATATTCTCAATCATGGAGACCACAAGTCCACTGAAACCACTTCAATGTACCTGTGTGTTTACTCGAACATAACATCGTCAGAGAACTGGAATGTTTTCATTCGATATGATACGCAGTATTGAAGGCAACTCGGATATATCGATGATGTGCCCTATGAACAGGAGGCGGCCAAAGGCGAAATTCTTGCGCGGTCCAATCTAGCAGAGGTGACTAGTCATAAATCAGGCGAGGGAAGAAGTTGGCATGTTAAAAGCACTCTCCTGTCGCCGTAGAACAACAAATAAGCTTGTCACCCACCTAAGGAGGTCCTCATTTCGCGTTCAACAAGGTAATTATTAGTTTGGACGTTTTGTTCGGCTTGTTACACATTCCTGATTGTTATTGATAGCAGTGGATGTCTGCAACAAACAAGTGATCACGGCATTGGCGCTGTCCGGTAATGTCGGGCACTCAAGCGTATACTTAACCAGTCGTTGTTGAATTTGCATTTTAACAAGCAAATACTTCAGTGATCACATCTACCGCGTACTGTCTGTAGCTGATTTCCATTATTTTACTGAAAAAGCGTGCATTTTAACGCCGAAAGTTAGCTTTGTGATCTCTGCTACGAAGTAGGTACTCAGAGCGGCGAACTGCCTACAGTCAGTTGATTGCATCACACTCTACTTTCAATCACTCTAAAATTTTAATTGTTCGCAATAAAATGCGTCGATATTCTTAGAGAGAAGGGCCTCAGCTGTTCAATAACCTCATGCAAATTGAGGACACTCTTGACTTACCTACGACCATAACGTGACTGAACACATTGCCGGAGCCGAGATTCGTGCAGTTCCATCGACGATTTCGAAACAATCTTTGACACTCGTTCATGCCCATTCTCATCCCGTCACTGATGGCGATCATAACGTCGGCCCTCGTCTGACAAATGCGTCTCTGAATGCTCGTCAGGCCAGGAATTTTATTACAAATAATCGATGTGCTGATTGCAGTCGACGGGAGAGCTCTGTGTGAGAATTGGAAAGGAATTCAAGTTGAAAGTTGAAAAAAAGAGAAGTTATTCCGCTGATTGAACCATTCCCATTTTTGCAACGTAGCAGACCAGGAGACATGACAATCGTCTAGACGATATGCTCGACAGCCATATCGAAACTGATAATTAATGATGTTGAAGTACGCAATTAATGTTTGACGCTAATTAATGTGCGACTCAGCACTCACTGACGAAAGCATTTATTAAAATTAGCTACATGCAGATTGAGCACTCATTGCCGATGCAAATATGTTCGTTTTGTAGAGCTACTAAATCTTGGCCTCTGTCGCCGTTCTGTCATTGCCTTGATCGTCGTTTTTCTTGTTCGCCTTAAGCATATCTTTCTTCTCTTTCCCCTGCCTCTTTCAACGTCCATTATTTAGTGCACTTATTCCAGCAGACAGGTGAAATTGAGACGAGAAAGCGAACAAGCGAGATGAATGCTTAAGAAAACGCATAAAGGAACAGAGATAAAGCGCCCAGAAAACTCGCTCAAATTGATGTCTGTCTGTCGCTTTTCTTGAGTGAGATTCTATGTCCTGTTCAGCAACAACAACACGATTTCCTCAATCATGTGTTCGTCGTAATGGTTACTTTCTGCTCTCTATTCATGCATTCCTGTTGCGAATTTGTACACGCTCGGCAGTCCTAATCTGTCGTTAATCTCTCGCTTTGTTGTGCATCTTCTCAAATGTCTGTCCGGTTCAGTAAAACACATCTTTGGCTCTAGTTGAAAGCTTTTTGGTGCTGTATCATCACAGTAGACCCTCAGCGTAAGCAAGACGACATTAAGGTTTGTAATACAGTTCAGAATTTATAGTAGGCGTGCAGATTGGGTGCATCGTAAATTCAGAATTATGACAGGTACGCTGTACACGCTATTTGGGTAATGGCTTCGAGCTCATATTTAATTACTGGGAACGAGAGCGAAGCACTTATCAAGTAAAGTACGGCAGAAGATCCGATGATTGAATTCCTGTCGATGAGCTCCTTTAATGGAAGACTACTTCAGTGATCTTATCGAAGAGATGTTTTGAGCCACATCGATTACTGAAGGAGTAATGCATTTGATGGGATAGGAGCTCGCGTGATTTCTGTTAACATCGTACTGCAAATTTCAAATTGAAATAATCGTCCACACGCTCAATCTTAGGCAACAAGAGTTGTTGGGCAGAATTCTATGGGCCCACTAACTACTGTCACAAATTTATGACACGCAGAATCAGCGAGAAGCCGAAGAAACGAGAGAAAAATCAATTGAATAGCTATCACGGCGGACAAGCTCTTATTGCTGGAAGAAGTAATAAATAGTTGCGCAAACGATTTCTTACCTTGAACAGACTATTAAAATCAGCAAGAAGGCTATGAAATTGAGCGTCCTACGTATTCGTTTGTGCGATCTCTTCTTTTTCAGTGAGGACATTAAGACATTGTTGCTGAAATTCTTTTTCATCGGAGAAACGAATAACGATCACCACTTTTCCGACGTCGTTAACGAATTCCTTGGGTCACCAAATCAGTATCTTACACTGACATACAAGTCAAGGTGCAGATCATCCAATTATCATTTTCATGGTACAAATGATTTATCTCGCGCAATACGTCAGTGCCAGTGTCGAACGTGTTTGATGGGCTTCCGGTTTTTGTCCGCATTCATCGCCAACAATTAATTTATAATAGCAGCGTCATTTTTCTTCTAAGTACTTATACGCTGCTTCATATTCCACATCTTCTTGTCATGAGTACGTGAGAGATTTGCCGATTGCAGTTTCAGTTTTCATGTAGATAATTGGTGTGATCAAAAGACTTGAAATTAAGTCAAACTCGCACTTGATGAACAGATGGGAGATAGAGACGTCATCGTACAAAAGATTTGATGATTGATGTGCTCATCAGCCGTTGATGCACTCACACTCGAATTTCGCAACAATTAAATTTTGTTCATCACCTGTGTTCACAAACTCTCGTTTCACATATGAGCCAATTTTCACAGTACCCACGACGCACAATTACCAAGACTAAATGAAGGTGGAGAAGACGATGATTGGAACTGTGACTGTGGTACTGGGCCAGAGTATCTCGACGTTCAATGAGACTTCACAGAGAAGAGGAGCGTCCCAAAGCCAATCGCATAGCCGGGACTCATTTGCCTGACGGTGTCTTCACGAGGTTCTGCTACGAGTTCGAGGTTGTCTTCGACTTTGACTCCACCAAGATTGTGCCATTTGACGGGGTTGATACTATCAACTTGATAGCGATTCACAATTATGAGTTTCGCTCCTGGGAAGATGCTGAGCCACGAGTTATGTAATTACAATTAAACGAAAATCGCTATCATTTGCGATACGGACGGCAATTTGGCAAGTTATCAATCGCGATGAAAGTCAATCAGTCATCGCTATTCTGGCACATTAGGCGAGCCACAAGATCACGTTCACTGAACGCTGTTCCTCGTTGATGCAAATCCGTGCCGGCATAAGAGTGGAATGGCGCATATTCTGTATTACTTACAATATGTAATTATTGCCATCTTAAATCAAAATATGTCCGCAAATTATTGGAGACTGACTCATTGGAGATTTGCCTAGTAAATATGTAATAACGCGAGTCCACAACCGATTAGATACCGAGCAAACACGATTTTTCAATTAAGCGATCACTAGTTCAATAACTGGAACGGCAGATAATCGATGTTGATTGACTTATTGGAAGCACCACAACACTACTTGACAATGAAGAAATAAGAGCTGCGTGGTGAACACTCGCCCCAGACACTCGACGAATAATAGCTGGTCCGAAAACTTATGGGAAGCTAAATTAGCGATACTCAGAGTCTTCAGCCACTGAAGACAGGTAGAGGGAGATGAGCGAAGAAGCAAAGTACAGATGAGAGTTCACTGCGGGTATGAGTTTTACCCCGACAACAACAATATCATTGGCAGAATGGGTTCGGGTTTGGAGTTGAACGGAACATACACGAGAATGACTGTTTTACGAGCAAAAAGAGTTGCAGAGTATCACCAATTTCCACTGAGATGTTCATACACAGCCGAAATTATGAATGATGATAATTCGAACTTTGCGTGACTTTAACGCCACCGCCGCCATGTAACATCACATTCTGACGTTTAAATTGCTCGTAATTGCGCATTCAATTCACACAATTTATTCTCGTTGTCATACATTTCACTGGCTTTTTCATACCGCCAAAAATGACGCAAGTAAATCAGGCTCGTCTAGCTATACGACACGAAATCACAGTCAAAATGAAATTTAATTTCCATCTAGTTTTCAAAATGTTGATGAACATAGGGAATAAAACAGAAGGGAAACACCGAAGAAATGCGACAGACTGGTTACGTATTAAGAGACAAAATTAATGCATGCGTAATGCGAATTTTTCACTTGTGCGAAAATGTTGTTGCATCATTCCGGTAACGAATTCTAATATGTCGAGCCCGAATTACTTGAACAGCAATGAGAAAATGTGTTTAAACCAGTCGTGGTGCTCTTCTGCAATAGGAGTTTGAGAGAATACAAAATAAACGTTATCGTAAAGCGATGTGATGCCATAATAACAGAGCAAGGAAATGGCGAAATGGTATTCGAACTTGTACCATAAATATTTTAGAGCGACGCGAACTAGCAAATTGAATCGAATTGCGTGTAACGACACGAATGTTGAAGATGAGATTTTTTAACGTTTTACGTGCAAAGTGCGTTTGAGATTTCGCTGGTTCCATTGCCGGGAGTAGCATGGCGTGAACGAATGGGAACCATTTTCAGAGCGATGGAAGATGCTGCGTAACGAAGTGATGCGTTGCTTAGCAACGGGACCAGGATTTTGGGTCATCAGAAGGAAAGCGCAGCGCTTGGCTGAGTTGTTGTCGTCAACGCAGAAAATGTCGTGCGAAAATACAGATACCAAAATGAGTGCCAACGGCTACTAGTAGAAAACACCCGAAATTGTGGACTAGGAACTATGCATTCCGAAAATCTCAGTCACTCCTCCGGTTGAGTAGCAACGGAAGCAT
>JAGGCA010000903.1:0-13511 GCA_022876805.1 Osperalycus tenerphagus | reverse complement strand
ATTGTCAGCATCATAAATAAATGCATTGTTTGTGGCTAGGCGAGGCGAGGCGAATCTGCTCATCGCACACCATTTGCAAACAAAGTTTCGCTCGATCACTCGATTCCGACTGCGATCCTGATCCCGATGCCATTCTTTCTCTCAGCTCGCGTCACGAGACTGTAATGAATGATGCTGACGCTCCGAGTAAGTTGCTTTGAAAAATATAGCGAAAGGTGTAATTAGCCGACGTGCAGAGTGATGCGGATGCGGAGGGAAAACGTATTCGCATCAAACGTATTCGCATCCGTCCTACTTGGATAACAAATGGTCGCGTTCTCATGCACGTCCTACATACAGTGATGCGAGCTAGATAATGAGATGCGACATTCTACGATGTACCGAAACTAGACTTCTAACTCAAACATCGTGCTCGCGAATTACATAACTTTTGCCAATTCCACTGATAGAGAATGAAACTCTGGGAAGCTTGCAACCTTTTTATCGAGTTTCGTGATGACAGGAATGTCTTTACTCATGTCTTTCCATTATGACAATACCACAGAAGTGAAAATGAAGAAAATAATGATGAGCCTCTCGAAATGAATGCACCATCTGAGTATGCCTACTAACGACAAAAAGCACTTAACGGCATTCGCACTTCCATTAAGTTAAACTCATTTCGGTCCTATAGTCATTATGACAGCGAAAGTTGCGCAAGCGGCAAGTTGCGCGAACAACAATCGCGTGCCATTAACATAACCTTAAAGAGAAGCGTAGAAAAGGTGAAACGCATTAACGACGAGGAGCACTCACTGGCAGTTAAGCCAAATAAATGAGGTTAATTAGCGACACGAATCGAGCGCGTGCACACCGTTTGTGTGTGTTTTATTCATTAGCTCTTAATTTACTTGTGAAGAGTGATGACGCATTTCGTTAACTGGACACTTTTGGTAGCTGCCTGGGATGCGGGGCGTGAAGCGCGCAATTTATTGCCAATTTATTGTCGTGCAGAGCGGCAAACGTGCGCTAATTCCCAGCATCAGAGTGAATTGTTGGCCTGCAAAATGTATCAGCATGAACGGCGCTATGCTGCGATGCAGTTAACCATCAGCATCACGACTTTTTCATATTTGATGGTCACGTCAGCATTCGATCACTCTCCTATAACTTAATGCTTTTTCTGGCTTTGTTGGCTCAACAAAACGTGCAAGTTGCGCGGTCACCCGACAAACAGTCCACTTCGCTTTCTAGTCCACTTCGCTTTCTGATCGCCATCATATTCATCTCTCTTTTTCGTCCAAGTGCCTTTCGAGTGCCATGTCAAGAGAATTTGTTCGGAGGAATTCCAGCTTTGTCTGTTTTGCACGATTCAAACTGAAAGAGAGTAAAGATCAAGTTCGGGCACTGTGCAAGAATGTCGAATGTCGAATGTCGAATGTCGAATGCACTCGATGTGCATGCAGAGATGATGATTTCGTTTTATGGATGATGATGCGTGAGCTGTGCGCTTTGCATTCTCATCGCCATTAAGACACAACCAACGATAGGAGATTTAAGCGTCCCGAAGTGATTAGTCGTGAGAACGGAACGGATGTTGAACGGATGTTCCTTGTTCACTACAAGCATTAATTCACTGAATTTGCCGAGCGTCAGACGAGCTCGATGCTTTTCGGCGATGCTCATTTAACTTAAGTGCGATGCCAAGCCCGTATTATTGGAACATTTTCTCTTGCTACTTTTGTCTTCTCGTCAGCATAACTTTTCGAGTATCACAAAATTAAAAGCCTTTTTCGCTAGTTATCTCCGTTCAAGCAGATAGTCACAAGAAGAGCAAATAACAAAGATACTGATAACCTTATTTAATCTGAATTATATCACTGCCAAGGAATCGACGCTGTCGTTGCGACCATAAAGTCGGACCAGGACGAGTTTAGTTTGAACTCATGTCGAACATGATTGAGATGCGAAATGGGTTGCCTTTTCTAGGCCTGGCTGGATCACGCAATGCCGGACTCCGACATCTGCTGTCGTCATTCGGCACTGATCGTGCGCGCGTTGATCGAGCTCTGCACGAGATCGCGCGCCACGAGGAACGAGTCGCCCGCATCACCAACTGCTGCACACGTCACAAAACTCAATTAACAGGATGGTGATGCCATCAAACGAAGACAGAACACCGCTGTGATGTTTAAATTGATTCGTAGCACTGATCTTCAACATAATCGATGCACTTTCTCGGACTACTTGACAGCATCGTTCTCTGTCCCACTTATCATCATGATAGTTGTCGCGCTAATCTGGATCGCATCGAAGAGACAGCGACTGGACCACTTTTTGGTCCGTTCACGCATCCAATTAAAGCTCAGCAGGAGACCTCTTTAATTCTTACATATTTTTTCGCATTAATCCTGTTTTTAGACAAATTCTGATCACCGCATTTATTACCGCATATTTGTTGTTGACTTGTTTGCCGACTGATTTCGCACAAATCACAATTCGCGAAGATCCTATCGCAATAAGATTCGAGTGTCTTTCATGTTGCCGAACTAGTCGAATGAAACAACGACAAACGCGAATGGATATCAGTGGCATAGGAAGATAGAGCTAAGAGACCGACGGTCATTCATTTAATCGTTGATTATTGCGCCTAACGAGTCGATTAATCGTATTTGTCGATATTGATTTGGGGTCCGTCTTTCTTATTTAATAAACGCGACACAGCGTTGTTGTTGATTACCGTCGCACGCCTCATGAATGCAAATTGCAGTGATCTCCGCACAAATAGCGTCCCGACAGAGCAATATTGAAAATCGGCGGCCGCCGTCATCGACATTATTATTGCTACCGAGATGAGGGTCAGAAATCGATTAACGCGCGACCGGGAGGGAGGACGGGAAACGTATATTGGAGAGTGAGGTGTGTTATACAATTTATTTCACGGTGATGCACGTGCGAGGAGTGCTCGACGAAACGCGATATTTGACGATATTTGACGCATGAGAACGAGGGTCACACAACGCACGAAGCACGGCCGCACATTGTGCACGTGCTCTAATTCAAGTGATGCGGCACGAATCATGCAAATAACTGTGACGTAAAAGTGAAAAATTAAATATGCCAATGCGAATGCCTTTTCGTCGTCGACCAATGACCGACTACTGAACACCGAAGCACCTGCACCGAAACTCGAGCTAGGCCCGTATATTGAAATCGAAACCTGCACACATGTATTCTGTTGTGAAGGCGGCTCTTTCTCGATTACGATGAGCATGTCTGTCTGTCTCTCCTCATTCTCCACGAGTTCATAACAACCAACAATGCACGTGTTGTGTTGCGTTTGATTCTATCAAATCTTCTTGGTGACTGCACGCCGTTCGACTCTATAAGACGATCTCGAAGCTTTTCATTGTTCGCCCGCGACTCATTGCTTAACGATGCGGATAATCGCATCATTTGCAGAAAGTGGTCCGCTCCGAACGGCTCACAGCGACCGCCATTCACTTCTCCCCTTTCGCGATATCGCATTTATCTCCCCGACAAGCTTGATTACACTGCCATGTATCTATGTATTACCTAAATGACACTTCGGCGCACTGCTCACTGGTCACAGCTTTGTGCCCGTTACCTAATCGATTTGGGCGTTCCACCCACTTGTATTCCGGGCAGGTTCCGTTGCCTAATCTTTTATCACTTCCCTCCTCTTGTCACGCTCAATGTGATCGTCAATTGAAGTGGCGTAATGTCTGCACCTGCATCGCGTTTCAACCCTTTTATATTTCTCTTTCAAACCGACAAACGCATATCGGAGTGCGAATCAGGATCACTTTCATCATAAAAGGTTCATGATTGGCACAGCATCCGCCAAGTGACGGATTTGCTAATGAGTGGCGTTAAATTAATACGAAGAAGTCAGCATCGAGCTATTCCAAACATTGGCATTAGGCTGAAAATCGCGCAAATATCTTCTTACGCGTAAAATGTGAGAGATTCACGGAATTTGGCGTAAAATGAGCCCTGATATGAACTCAGCTACGATCTAGCGCCTGTCTGCGCGCTCATTTTTGTTTGTTCTTCGTGTGCGATGCTAAAATTCTTCGAACATTTCTTTTATGCGTGCTTGAATATCGTTGGCGTCATTCTTTCAATTTCTTCGCCTAACGAGACCACGACCTTATTTTGAACACACAACACACTCGCAAATTAAGTCGTTCACGATGCCAGCATTCCGATCGCAAGTGTTCCAGTTATCTGGGTTGGGAAATCCTCGATAGGAATAGATGCCTATTAAAAAAAAAACGTAATTAAAGCACTATTTTCATATGCATCTGCTAGCGAATCGAGCCGAGGAAGAGATGAAAGTCGGTGTTGGACAAGAGAGAGAGGAAGAAAAAAAATGAGTTTGTCTAATGTAGTGTAGCACGAAAATGAAGTGAGAGTTTCATGAAGTGAGAGTTTCCCGACGTTAACTTATCGCCATTTATCGCGTTCTCAAAGAATCCTTTTAAGTGTCCTTAATGTGTCGCTTAGGAAAGGCCGCCATTTGCGCCTCGCTTTCACTGACTGGCCGTTCTCTGCCTCTCCGCTCATATTGAACTGTAAATTAACAAAAAGAGAGCTTTCTTCGACTTATCCAGGATCTTCGTCGAATGTGCTATTCTCTAATTACTCGCATTTATCAGCATCAGTAGCTTGAGACGTTTTCTGAAAGCAAGACAAGTTTTCCCATTCATTGTGAGCGAGCCTCAACAGCGAGGCAGAAACAGGCAGAAACAGTCTCAAACTCAAACTGAGACCTCGGGCCTGAGTCAGACTCGCGACGCATTTATTACTCCGACACATGCATCCAGCGAAACTCGCTTATCGCAGGACGAAAATATTAAATTAATTAGGAACAGGCAAGAACGCCAAAGCGAAAGAGCGACGGCAAATTTGACATTCACGAGACGCGCTGTGATGGATTGGTGAAGCGATTTATCTACTTGTGCTCTGTTCCGGCTAATTTGCGTCCAGTTTTCAGTTCGAGTCGCCTTCCAATTCGAGTTACTTTATTCGATGAACCCGATATGAGAGGTGGCACAAAGATGGCAAGATTCGTGATCATAACGATAACCTCGCGGTATGACTCAAGACATTATGGTTGGCATGTTATTGATAAATTGTAAATTACACGAAGATCACAATCATATTGCTAACTGTTGAAATAAAATAGAAGAGAAAGAAAGAGCGTGTAATAACTTATATTTAAAGAAAAACTCATTTGAACACATGACTAGCAGCTTGTTACATCGACATTCAATATTTACAAACAGTTGCGTCCGGTTAGTGCAACCCTCATTATTGACGAAATTGCAGATTCGATTGAGCGACGATCACATGTCGACGGTGACAGAATCAGCATTGATTGCTATACCGAATTTTGGCACCAACTGGAAAGTGCAAGTCGCAGCACTGTCCGCAAAATGTCCTAATGGATGCGGTTGGCATGGGTTTTGTTTCACCGTTGCTTGAATGGCGTTATTCTCTTGATTTAGGGAGCAATTAGGAGTGCGCGAAACACGATTTGAGACTAAAAGTCGTGCGAGTATTGCTCATTTTCTGCGGTGCGTTCGAGTTGCGTCGTCTTGAGTCGTCTTCATGCATGCGTAACAAATGTTAGGAAAAAAGATGTTCGAAAGCGAGCATCATTGAAAAGTTGTGCCGCTTTTCTTGCATTTCCGTCTATTTGGGAGGACCGAGAGAGAGAAGGGCGACCAACACTCTCTTGGCTCTTCATTGCTCTCCTTGATGAATGATGGTCGCGCACTTTGGAGACTGATCTTCCACTTTCTCGTTCATTTTCTCTGCTCGTCTAATCTGCATTGAAACGCGCATCGGATTCCGGTGCTCGTCGCGCGTTCTTCTTCGTGCATCTGCTCGTTGCTCACTCGGCAAAACGTTGATCGGGCGAGGGTGGAAAATGTTCATCACTTTCGACTTGCTGACAAAGCTTCATGCATTTTGTTGCGTTTTCGGCTCACTGATCGCGACACAGACGCACCGAAACGGAGACACATCGACATCGGCATCCTTGATTTGTGTAATGACGCCGCACATTGAAATTGAGTGATGCTCGAATGTGTATGATAGAGAGTCGAGCGGACGGCGGAGAGACACTGCATTTCGGGCCAATATTGAGCACATTAATCACCGAGTATAGGACACACACCGAGCACTAACAACATGTCTGTCTGTCTGTCTGTCTTCTCCTTGTCTTCCCTCGCCGCTGATTTTCATTCTCCCGCGAGCTAGACTTTAATTCATCTGCATTCACATTCGTTTCATATCTGCTGCTCACATCATGTTACGCTAATGCCAAACAAACTCAACTTACGAAGCATTCAACCAGAGAGTCTTAATAGTAAATTAACGATGTTTTGTGCGATGCCGTTTCTCATTCTGTTTGTCGGTGCCGGTTTTGTGTAGTTTTGTTCACTGAAGTCACTTCTCGGTGCCTTCTCGTCTTCTTTGATGCACCACACTCACATTCGGCATTCGGCATTCAACATTCGTCTCCGTCGTCATCGAACACTCAAAACCAATAAAGATCTTTGCTGGCGTCCTGCACTTGATTCTCGAGACCTGCACAGAGAAAATTGGATATCGTGAATATGGTTGCGTTAACAGTGGATTAAAATGAGTGAGAGAGGTTGAAGTTCGAGGTTGGTTTTGATAGTGTTATCGGAAACGGGGATCAGTGAGTCGGAGAGGCAGCAAATTCGTTTTAATTCCTTTAGACGAGCCGCGGTCAAGTCGAGTCGCACGATCTCGATCACATCGTCGAGTGGAGTGAATTTGAATTTGCTCCCCGCGAAGCCTTTAATTTCATCGCATATTTGCCGCTAACTAATCCCATTTATATTGACTTTTTACATCTAATATAGAGCCCAAATTTGTTTTAATCATGTGCTCGGTCGAATGCAATTGAATTTAATGTAATGTGCGTGCGACGCGAGATCGCGAGAGTCGAAATAATCGAGCGACAAGCACAATCAAAATCGCGATGGCGATCATCGCTCGTGGAGTTCGGAATGGAAAGGCAAGGAAAATTTGTTCTCCTGTACTTGATGCACGTCATGATCGCCATCCTGATCCTGATCCTCGCTTTGAGTTGTTCCCTTTCTTTTTGTCTCTCGATCGATTCGCATCTCGATCTCTGTGTAATCGCGGCTCGGCTCACTTCTCTTCTCTCTCGTTCGCTTTCATATCGTGTTATTATGATGGTGTAAGAATGAATGACAGCGATGAAGCGGCAGCAAATGAAATGGTGAGCGAGAAGAGGAGCGTCGCAGTGAACAAGCGGCGCAATATTGGAGTCATCATCATCGTCATCACAATGGAAGGCACACGAACGCGAGACTGACGATGAGTCGGCCTCACGCCGAACGCGATGCGATGTTAGCTAACTCTCACTGTATAGACCTGCCAAGAATGAGACCTATACGGATGCGGATTCTGAATCGAACAATGAGTTGCGAGCAGCGAGATCTCGCAATTCATGCAATGCAACTCATGCACAGCAAGCCTAACCGAACCATCACCATGACCGAAATGCGAATGCTAAATATTCGACTACGATTATTTACGACGTACTCAATTCCAGAGATGGATGGATGGTTGGCTGGCGCAACACAACCCGAAGATGCAAATCGAACCGAAATGTGCAGCAGCAGAATCACATCACCGATATGCAGATCTCATACACGTTGAAAACTTGTAGAATTCATACATTGTGTTGTTTGTATCTGCAGGCAGTGTTTAAATTAAAAACAAAAATACATCATCGTCAAACACAAGGCGACAAAGAAATGCCGACGATGATCGTCGCTTACCAGACATCGCCGCCGACATGGCCGCACCATAGGCCGCTGTTGAGTAGTTCGCGTCCATCGAGTGATGTCCGGCAAAATTCATGCTCGGGTCGTGATGGTACCTCGCCGTCCCAGTCCAAGACATGTCGGTGGCAGCCTTGTCGAAGCCGCCACAAGCAGCAGATACTGGCGCCAGGCGTGTCGAGCGCATCGATGCGGGCTGCAACAGCAGCGATTGGTATTGGGCATTGAAACGATTGCTGGCCGATGGGTAACTCGTCAGGTCGTGCATGGCGGCAGAGGCGGCCCGGTGATGGTGGTGAGCCGTGTACGGATTAGTGGCCGATGCTAGTGAGTAGTGCCATGGGTCGTTCTGGTGGTGAATGGTGGCCGCGTGAAGTGCGCCCGCATGGTGGTACGGGTCTGATGCCGCGCTCGCGTACAGATCGTGTGTCGAACTTGGTCCGGGAATACAGAGGGATGTGGATGACTGTGGATGTCCAGGTTGATGGCGATGATTTACGTTCCAGAACGACGGCGGGAAGCTGCGTTGAGACATCGGCGGTGGACCACCATCTGCAAAAGAACATTGATTTGTGAGGACACTGCTGAACCATGTTCGTGCTAATTCCCAGTTGAAAAACCATAAAACTTTTTCTTGCTACCCTCGTCCTGAACGAGGAATGCGTGACATTCACCGCGGCACACTTCGAGATGTACTCGTTCGGTGATAAATTCCGGTGTGAAGAAGACAACACAGGGCTACCTTTTTACTCGTCAAAAATACCGCAAACTAACTCGCTCGCTTGACTCTTACAGCAACATTTTAGATTTAATGTGCATATAAATCACAGTACTCATAACTGGCGAGCTCGGCGCATTGTCTGAATTTTGCCAATTCCCTGTTCTAACTTCCATCACTCGAATTCTTATGAGCATTCCTTGCGAATCGCTTCATTGATGTGCGTGGGCAGGTAGAGAATCGCCTCTTTCGCAAATCGTGTTACGAACTTATTTCATTAGGATCATAAACAGCATTTGCTTTGTTGTCATATTTGCTAGAAGAATGAGATGAAGAAATGAGCCAAATTTTAGTTCCTGGACCCGCGATTTTCCCGATGCTTCCTTCTCTCTATCTGCATCTCGCTTGTTATATGTCTCGAGTAAGCTAGTTTACCAAATTGGATTTAACTCATTTCCTCTAAATGAATCTTGTCGCATTGCACTCTACTCGTAGTGAGATCTGCCATCTCGCTATCCATCTGATCGGCCGATCTCGAAAGGTGCCCCTCACAAAATTGCCTCACTGCCTGTCGACCGGGCTCGTATTGTCATTGTCATCATAGGAGTGCAAGTGCGTTGCGACGCATCTCCATCTCTATCTCCATCTCACTCCACATACGCCACTCCGCATTCCGAGTCAATAACGTTATGAGCAAGGGTGCGAGTTAACTTAAGTCATTAATTTTGGATAGCCGTCAACGTGGCCCAGGCTCAGCCTCATCGTCAGTCTCGCTGTTGTGCTGCATTTCGCTTTGCTCGCCATGCTATCGCACATATAATAAGTGCATAATTGCCCGTTTCATTGTCCCTCGCCAGTTTTGTTTAATGACGACGACGATGAGGATGATGAGGATGATGATCGCGATGATGATGGTGATGGCGAATTCGAGCGGCAGCGAATTCTTCGAATGCAAGAGTTAGGCGCCGGTGACGGATCGAGTTTGTCATGTCGTAACGCCAAGTTGTGTCGCATATAAATGGAAACGTGCAGAATGGCAGTCATTCTATTTCGATTTCACTCAGACAACTGAATGGCGTCTTTGTTTTACTCCAATGCCTTAATCAACGTGATTCGCGTATCCCGCTTGCATCACTCCTGATTGTCTCTGTTCCTCACGCACCGGGCGACTCTGATCTGTCATCGTGTCTCATTTTATCGTCTCAACTATCGTAATTGAAGTAGCGCCTGTTTTGTTATGCACTCCGAGAGCTTTATCGCTTATCTGTAGCACTTAAAAAAGTATCGAAGTGACCACTGATGTGCGCCGGCCAAAGGCACGAGACTTGAAAGCAATTGCTTGTTAAAAACAGAGCGAAAAGATTTCATTTATGATTCGTCCTCTTAAGTGACGTCCGTCCGTTCTCCTCGTCATTTTGATACTTCTCTCTGTCTGTCTGTCCTTCTCTCTTTCGGCCTGACGATGTTACACTGACTTCTCATTACAGTCTCTTCAAACATATCCTGTTTTGACTCGCGAATCCCTTACACATGTTGGCTCTCACAAAGATCGCTGAGCATTTAGCTTACTTGTCTAAATAATTGTCGACTGTGGTCATTTTACAACTTAAGTCAATCTTTCTCACATCTGCTACCGATACTCAGGCGGAGGACCATCGCTGGTAATGTGAGATGGGCTCGTCTGAGATTTGCGAGACGCTCTCGAGCTTGGGTCGCCGCAAATTGAACCTCCGACTTCCGCCCCAGCCTGACGAGCTGAGCATCGTCGAATATAAGTGATTCAGCTTTGTATCACTTTTTATTAGAGGCAGGCGCGCAATGGAAGCGTCATTATGAAAGTGAACGAATTTTATGTGACAACCGTATTCGTGATGCTGTTAAAATTAACTTATCCCGGCGAGCGAAGACCCTCTCCGATGGCAAATTTCGTAAATCGAGGGTAGAGGAATGAGTAGAGAGGCTCATAAACGCTCAGGGTAATCAAAACATATCAGGGTAATGAAAGCTGAGCGGCGGCTTTTTCAATAGAGTGTTGATAGTTTGACTGACAAGACACACTGAAAAGAGTTAGACAGTAATGTGCGAAGTGTGAGCACGACGTGTCATCGCAATTAGCCTACACATTCGTTTCACATTTTAGGTTCATTTTCTTACCTTTATTCAGCTTGTCGGACGTGTAGCTGGACTGATTGAGCGCCTTGGTGAAGTGCTCGTCGACAATTGACGCTATATCACCAGTATAGTATGTAAAAACTACACAGTTGGCCGTCACGTATTGGGCATCAGTGGCGCTGTCCCGCAGTGCCCCCGACCCCGAAGCGGCTCCGGATGACAACCCGCTTTGTCCCGCCAAGGCCGACGACGATGACGAGTGGGACCCGGAAGACGAACGGCCTGCTGATACCGAAACGGACGACGATAGTTTGGCGGCAGAATCATCTTTGGACTGGCTGGGGGAAGATGACGAGGTGGATGCACTTCTACCGTTGATACCTGGCGGGTGACTGCTGGAAGAACATTGAGGCTGAGATTGTGTGATGGAGTGCGATGCGGATGGAGCGAACTCGGCAACTGAGTGATGCGATCGCGATGCCGAGGAGGACACGGATGACGATGGTGCGTCGAGCAGATCAGGAATCTTCGGCATGCCGAATTTCTGCTAGAAGAACATGAATAGGGCGATGATGTCAGTGCATAGTGCACGGCGAGATGCTTCGCAAGTATAAACTTATACAAAAGAAATATTCGTCCTTAACAGCATGAATGTAAAGCACGCACGCACTACGCGTGATTGTCTTCAGCTGGGAGAGGAACGTACAAGATCGAGATGAACAGGCATAGCGTACAGGGCAATGGAGAATGGAGAATGCAAGCAGCTCAACTCCTTAACTAACATCAATGCGAAGCATTTAAGCAATTTCGAGCGCAGTTTCACTTGCGAGCCAATCAACCCTCCACGTTCCGGACAACTAAATTATTTACTTTCATACGCATTTTGGCAAATAATGATGAGAAGAGAGATTTTTTTTCGAACAGTGAAGAATTTTTCGGTATGCACAATTTGCGTGTCTAGCTCACAAAACATTCTGCATGCCGAGCATTGCATCTAATAAAACGTCGGACGTGTTTGAGATGCCGGCCTCGTCTCTCAGTCTCAGTCTCTTTCCTCTCTCATCTGCCATCTTCGACGTGCCATCGTTGTTGCCCGTCCACGACACGGCCCGATGGAATTTGGCGAGTGCAAATTTTAGACAGCGATCATGATTACTCACCTTAATTGACGATGCCTCGCATGCCATCAGCGTCGATGCGCTCGGTGCCAAGTGATGCGGATGCGAATGATGATGAGCGTCGTGCGGGTGAGAATGGGCGCCGTGACCGGGAACTGGGCCCGAGTGCGGCATCGGCATGCCGCCAAACGTGCCCGCGCTCTGCCCGGTGGCGGCGGACGGGCGCTGAGCGTATGGGAAATACGGCGAGTAAGGTTGATACATAACTTCGCAACTCATCGCGAACTGTCGAGCTCAGCGCGACATGAGAAGCGACAAAAGCGTTTCAAGACACTCTCAGAACTCGAGCAGCTCGCGGCATCGACATCATCACCGAGGAGTGGCGTCGCTCCTCCTCGGTGATCGCCTCTTCACTTCGCTCTTGCTGCATAACCAATGATGATGGCGAGCCAGTCCGAGTCTGATGAATGCGAGTAGTGCGAATTCGATTGCATCAGACCGTCGTGCACATCACTTCTATACGAAATAATCGTTTATTAATGACTCGCTCCAACTCTAATTTAGATAGATTAGTGATAAGCGCAAGTCGACATTTTTCTGCTTGCCATATCGTCCAATTATCAACTAATTAGATCTGCGTCTTGCCAGGCCAGCATCAGTCTCGAATGACAGTCTGAACAGGAGATGAGACGCATCTCGACACTCAGGAACAAAGTTATACTGTAATGAACGAGTTTCACTAATTACCTGCCTGAGTTTCTCATTTCAGTGATTGGAATCGTTTGAATGCTTCTCTAGCAACACGACATCAGTATCTCAGAATCGTCATTCATGTGGCATCGAGTCCAACTTGCATTTTTTCGACCAAAACACAGAGGGTCAAGAAGCTCGAGCAAGACGACGTCGAAACAGATCAAAAACAAACGACGAACATGTCTTAGACACAGACCCGCAGGCAAAATGAGCCGAACGAACAAACAATGCTCGAATATATCACCGATACAAGGTTGACGCTGTGACCACCATCTCGACATTGCAATCGTCGTCTTGTCAACCGTTCGTAGACGACCAGGAATATTTATTGTTGACAGACCGCTGATGTCACCTGCAGGCGAATCGGAACGAGCAGCTTGGGAACCCCACAAGTTCAGTAATACGCTTAAAATTTAAACTATTGGATTAATTTATTGCGTACATAAAAATGCCGATTCTGGAGAGCAGGGCAAAGACGTCACAGTGAATGGAGTCGTTCTGAGTGCTGAGTCGTGCTGGGAATGACATACTTTCGGTATTCTTGAGTCGCTCAACTCTCTGTGAATCGGACGCATCGCGTAATACGAGATATCAACACGAAACAATGCAAGTTACATATTTTAACGGACTTCCTGAGTTGAATGAATGATGAGTGATTTAAAAGTGCGGCTTTCAGTGAGCCAAGCGGCAACGACACAGAGATGACAATCAGGTAGAGGAATTCGTGAGACTAGCAATAAGTTACCTGTAACATTATTCACTTCGATGGTTGGGAGGAACCCAGGAGTGAGTCGCGACGGGAGATCGGCGGGTTCTGTCGAGTGCACCAAAGCAGGGCCATAATTATCACGCATTGTGCTGCGCGCGAAGCCGTTTATTTATCTCTACATTATTAGTGGAGAATATTAGTATTAGTGGAGAAACCTTTACAATATGAAAAATAATATATCCAAGTTG
>JAGGCA010000900.1:0-11088 GCA_022876805.1 Osperalycus tenerphagus | reverse complement strand
ATATATATATATATATATTCGAAAGTTACAAATAGTTGATGTGGCATTTTTTTGGGATGCGGTGCAGCACATCGCAAGCATTATTATTATTACGGCTCATTGGCACATTTAGTTGTGTGGCATGGAATAATTAATTGAAAACTGTTCGTGGCTCACCTGTTCAAAATGACGTGACAGCCGCGCTCACCAAAGAGCTAAAAGTTAAGTTAAAATGATCGATCAGAGAGTATACACACAGAATGAATCAATGAATCAATGAACTGTTGCGTCGAAATCTGCACCCAAAACTGGGCACCGATGAATGAACTCATCTTACCTTGACATGAGTAGCGTCAGCATGCCAAAGTTCTTCGCAAATTTCGTAGCCAATCCTGATACTGTCGCTGCTCGCCATTTGATCAGGCGACAAAGCAGCAGCTAACTTTGAGAGATGAGAGAGAAAAGTGTTTAAAGGAAGGCACGCGCGCGCTCTTAATCTAACTCCTTCAATCCAACCCTACCTCGATGACCGCAGTGGCACCGAATGGCACCCAAACCTGATGTGTCAATTCGGCAATGAACGGAGGTAACCGATACCAGACCATTCCCGGTTCGTCAATCCATGCTGTGTAAACCCAAATTAAAATTAAAATTGAATGAGTTATGTTCGTATGTTTGGGTGACCACGTCTCCTAACAGGCAACAACCAGGCTTAGCACAACCAACCTTCTGTTTTACTCACCTGTAAACCAGCGACTCTCGCGGTATATTCCATTCAACGCTAGTGACATAAAGAAAGAACCACCATTATTGAATGATATGTATGATGATGATGATGATGATGATGATGATATATTGATGATGACTACCCCCTTACCTAGCCGTGTTTTGGGTCTAATCATCACAATTCGGTTGTTTAAGAGAAGAATTCGGCAGTTATACAACGCCGAATCCTTGATGACAGGCATACCTGTAACACGACAAGGTGAGTGTGCAACAGACAGACAGGGAGATCTAAGGGTGATCGAATCCTCAGACCATCTACACACACACACACATCCATTGATTGATCCATCAATTCTCGTCAGTTCGTCCACCTCTTACCAACATCGATGAGTATGTCTTGGAATTGAGCCCTGATAATTTTGGCGACCACCTGCCACGAGTGGAATACGTTGTCCAATTCGTAGAACGCATCCTCGCACCCATAACCTGTGATCTCCAGCTCGGGACCCACACGTAATGCTGACTTCAATTTCTTCGCTTCGACAATGCTCTCGATTATCCGTTTACAGTTACCATCGTAATCGAGTGCGAGCTGATTTAATGCACAAACGGCGACACCGATTTTCATTCTCTCTACGCCTACTCTAAATTCAGTTTAGTTTAGGTGCTCGTATAGATGAAGTTACCAAACCTAGGAATGAGAAAACGAACGAGGAACCGTAAATCGGATGTTGTGAATTTGGTTAGGTTGGTTGCTTAGAGAGAGAGGAGACGCCTTCGGTACGCCAGCGAACGAACATAGTTACCATATCAGAGAATGAAACAACCATCAAACTAGTTTAAATGTATGTGTAGCTACTTGAGTCATTTTTTTTCTGTATCGGAGAAGAAGTATTTTTGTAAAAACAACACAAACTTGTTCTGTTCGCACGTTTTTGATACACAGACCACGTGATTGAGAACTTAGTAAATAATTTTTTGTTTCGTTTCAAGATGACGCCACCCGCTCGGTGACAATCATCATCATGATTCAGCACTGCGGCCGACAGAACGACAGGCCGACAGTACGTGCTTAATAATTACTTCTTCTTCTTCGAAAATTCCAATTTCGTTTTGTCCTTGTTTGTTACATTGTTCCACCATGCTATGGTTCGACGGCACCATCGAAGCGGCCATCGCAAAGTCAAAGAATGAGCAGAAACTGTTCGTCGTTTACGTCGAAGGTGAGTGGAAGAGAGAGAGAAAGAGAGATGTGATTGTGCGTAGATTCGTATTAAACTCCTCTCGATGTTCTTGTTGTCATCCATCCAGGTGACAACGACGAACTGACCACTAAGATGAACAAGATCTACGAAGAAGTTGGACCACAACTGGAATCACAGAATGTTGTCGCCATCAAGCTGAATTCGGGAAGCGAAACCTGCAAATTATTCTCGCAAATATGTAAGTTTTTGCGCGGTGAGTCATGTCAGCGAATTGACGAGTTGGGCCGGTTTCAGATCCGCTAATCGTCGTGCCATCAACATACTTCATCGATATTGAAGGCATTCCCATCGAAATCATCGGCGGTGCGGCCAGCAGTGGTCAAGAGTTTCTTGTTAAGGTCAGTTTATTTGTACAGAATATCGATGACAAGTGATTGCTGACATGACTCTGATCTTAATTCCGCGTCTTGCTAAGGCCAAGAAGGCGCTCGAAGTTCACGAAACGAAGGTCGGGGGAAAGAACGACAAGACTGACGACGAGAAGAACGAGAATGCTATTGCGAATGAGAATCAAGAAGCATCCACTCCACGAACTCCGCCACCAACTCCCGCAACTCCATCCACGGGCGATGTATCGCCCTCCGGTGTGACTGCATCAACATCACAACCTCTCAAGGAACGAGTCGAAAAAGCTCAGCAGTTGCTCGAAGAAGTCAGGGCTAAGAAGATTCGCGAGGAGGAGGAGAAAGAGAGAAAGGCCGAGCAGGAACGCATCCGGATCAACAAGGAACTGTCGAAAGCCAAGAAACTGCGAGAGGAGCAAGAAATGAATCAAATTATGGAGGAAAGAGAGAAGGAGAGACGCGAAGCAAAGTTGGAACGAGAGCGGGTTCTGGCACAAATTGCAGCGGACAAGGCTGAGAGGAAGGCGAAGATGGAGAAGCAGCTCGCCAGTGCCCCGGTCTGCTCACTGGTGTCGCGAAAGAAGACGACACCGCTCACGTCTCCGACCAATGCTAATCAGACGCGCATTCAGTTCAGACTTCCTGATGGTTCGTCGCTGACGCGTCAGTTCAATGTCGAAGACAGATTAGAGGATGCGCGACAAGTAAGTAAATGGTGAAAAGCTGAGTGCCACAGTTTGCATGTGAGGTCAACATTGACATATATGTATTGTTCTTTAGTTCATCTTGTCCAATTCGCGTTACAAGAAGTTTTCACTGTCAACGACATTTCCACGGAGAACTTTCGTTCCGGATGACCACAACACGACACTGCTCGATCTGCAATTGATTCCATCAGCAGTACTGATCGTCGTACCAGAATCAAGTGTAATGAACTCACCAGTAGTTCGCAGCATTGCCGAACCGTCACTCTTCGCGAAGATATTTTTACACTTGCTAATCCCGATCTATATGATTTGGAATTTCCTTGGCAAATTCCTCGGGTTTGGCGCACCGCGACCGGTAGCTCGATCGTCGACCTCTCGACAACCATCGCCTTCAAGAGAGCAAAGACCAGGACAGGGCCCGATCGAACGCGATGGCAACGTGGCGCGATTGAGAACGAAGAAGGACGACGACAACGACGAAGAGAATGGCACGTGGAATGGCAATTCGACTCAACAAATGTGATGCAATGTCACTCGCCTCTGTCGTATTAATTCCCGTTTGTATTCTTTATTTACTAAATTAGCGTGAATACATTAGAAAGTCAGAAATAACTACATAGAAGCAGACACAAAATGTTATTGAGCTTGAACGTCGTTGAGTTTTTCGAAATCGATTAAAATGTGGCTTCTCTTCGGTATGAATTGCTTGAACTGGATGCCAGCCATCGACAGAAGTCTCTATTTTGAACATTGATCCGCTGCGTTACTCTGTGCTGGCTCTCAGTTAGTTAAACGACATGACTTACCTTAGAAGCGATCACTTCGGGCTTGTCCGCGTACTTATCGCACGCGTAGACCACGCATTTGATTCCAGATTGAATGACGAGTTTGGCACACTCGTTACATGGAAATAATGAGACGAACAGTGTGCAATTTTTCACTGAAGCCGTGTTCTTGTTGAGAATAGCATTCATCTCAGCATGACAAATGTAAGGGTACTTCGTGTCCAGGACGCTATAACGGCCCCCCGAAGATATTAGAGAAAGACAGAAATGTGAATTTGGTTTAACCAACCAGACGCTCGGAGTGAAACCTTTCGGCCATTCTTGACCATGGTAGGTCATCGTCGCTACATCCGTGAGGCATGCCGTTATATCCAATTCCGACGATCTTCTTCTCGTCGTTGACAATGCACGCACCTACCTATGTATATATTGATGAGACAGTATTTAAGATTTCGGTAGTAAGCCGTGTATTAGCTCACTAATGAATGACTTACCTGCGTGTTGGGATCTTTGCTCCTCATGGCGGCCAGGCTTGCGATCGCCTGAAAATATACAAAAAAACGAACTGACAAACCTACTCCAAGACGGTTTCAAACAAACAGAACCATGAAGTATTCGTTCCAGTCCAGGTAGTCTTCGCGCTTAGTCTCTCTCTTCACTTCCATTGTCGCTGTTCGTGGCCCCCAATTCGCGCGCCACGCAGACGTGGCTAAGAACTAGAATCAGCTGTGCAATGTAGGACACAGCATTTCACAACATTTCACATTTCACAGCATTTCACCGATTTCCCTGCTCCAGCAGAACTCGTTTATTTCGTTAGCATCTTGCGTCTATTGTAAGATCATAGCTAAACACTATTTTACTATTCCAAATTAAAAATAATAGCAGACTTGCAAATCAGCGAATTAATTTATTCGGCACGTTGTATTCGTATATTTGGTAGGTGATCGTAGTTTACTGCGTCTCCTCGCTATCTTCAATTCCAGTCGCATCGTTTCTGGAATGGTGCTGCTCGTACTCGTTGTGCAACATATTTGAGCTCGTCGCATTTGTGGCCAAACTTTTCTGAGTAGATGTGTTCGGCCAGCACCAGGAGCACATCCAACAAGAATGCGGAGCTCTTCCTGATAAACTTGGCATCTGCACTAAACTTGTGATTCTTCAACGACGTCTCGATGTGCCGCATTTCCGACATGAACGTCACCATGAGCGCATCGACGATTAGAGATGGTGAGTGAACGGCGTCGACAATGTAAGAATTTAAATCAGTGAGCGAGTTCAGATACGACTTGGCGAATGAGGTCGCGTTCGCTGTGAGCGACGCGCGACACTCGTCATATACGTAACTCTCGATCAACGCGATTCCGATCTCTTTCATGTCCTCGATGAATTTGCTAACTTTTGCTCTGTTGCCGGAGTTTTGGGTCTGCCATGTATCGTCCGCTAACCGCAATTTGATCGCCTCGCGCAGTTTGTTGCGACACTCGCCAATGATTCGCTTCATATCCGTTTTCAATTGCCTGTCCACGTGAAATACCATACTATCGATGCCCATGGAGTCCTTCAATTTGAAGTAGTGATGTCTCATTGGATTTCTTGCATGTCTCAGTGACACTTGCAAACAAGACGGAACTCATTCGCTTGACGTACTCGTCGTGTTGCACCTTCCATCTTCTGCTGCCTGAAAACGAATTTCAGAAGAGCGCTTCTTTGGTTTAGGAATAATTTGGTCGCCATCGATGACTTGCCGAGTTTCAACAGCAATTGGACGGCTCTTCTCGCCGCTCTGAGCACACTCTGAAGACTTCTATCAGGCGCAACCTGCAGCTCATTGGTAATGGCATCGGCGAGTTCCTTTATCCGATGATCGATTCGTAATCTCAAATCAGGTTGCATCGAGTTCTCGCAGCACTTCGGATACATGGCAAAGTGATCGTTCACCTTGTTCACCAGATTAACGGCTTCGACGTTTCGTTGCGCGATGTAGACATCTAAATCTTCGGGCAAGTCAAGCAGCTACTGAGGCAACATCTCTGCACCAGCTTCGGAGGTGTCCTCCAACAGTTCCGCTTCTTCGAAAGGGTTCAACAAGGATGTGCACGGTCTATCCATGGGCGAGATGGGCGTCTTCGAGCTCGCATTGGTACCACCATCAATACACTGAGCGTCGAGATGAACATGAGATCGATTCACCAAGCTGTAAAGTGAGCGACGTTCGTCTTTGCTTCTTGGCCGCATCGAACACATCCCAGTCAGCGATTTTTCGTATCGATCTGAAAACGCGCATTTTGCAAGTAATCAACGCTCACCGGTGATGGTTTGGTTAATTCGCGAACAAAGTGTTCAAGGGTCGAATGCGGCCAAAGAGATGCGCCGTTCAGTCGCGTTCAGTTTTCGCCGCTCCCGCTCATCATCTGAGTCACGTCGATAAATGGACGGATTTGTTCGTTTTTTTTTTAATTTAATTGAATTGCTTTTCACTAGGGTGAAGTTAATTTAAATTGAAGAAAACGAACAAATCGGTGAGAAAAATGAGTCACTGATCATATGGCGGGGTCTTTACCCATTTTTGGGGCATTCTCGGTGTTGGCATTCAGGGTTATTCTCGTACCGGCCTGAGTTGGACCATCGAGTTAGACACGTTGCATGTTGGTAGACACTTGATCAAATCAGCAGCTGGACGGCGGCCAACAGAAACCTGTTACGTAGTTGTGTGCGTATTGAATGTTTTTCCTTGTCATCAAGACATCAGGCGGCGAACAAGTAGAAGAAGTAGCATCACCATCAAGAATGTTGACCAAATTCGAGACGAAATCAGCTCGTGTCAAAGGTCTGTCGTTCCATCCTCAGCGTCCATGGGTGCTGACATCGCTACACAACGGCGTCATCCAGTTGTGGGACTATCGAGTGTGCACCCTCATCGACAAGTTCGACGAGCATGAGGGCCCTGTTCGTGGCATTTGCTTCCACAACCAGCAGCCTCTGTTCGTGTCCGGCGGCGATGACTACAAGATCAAAGTCTGGAATTACAAGACACGTCGATGCATCTTCACCCTGCTCGGTCATCTCGACTACATTCGCACGACAAGCTTTCATCACGAGTATCCATGGATTCTGAGTGCCAGCGACGACCAGACGATTCGCATCTGGAACTGGCAGTCACGCACTTGTATCTGCGTGCTGACTGGACACAATCATTACGTGATGTGTGCCCAATTCCACCCGACTGAAGACCTGCTCGTGTCTGCCTCCCTGGATCAGACCGTCCGCGTTTGGGACATCAGCGGCTTGAGAAAGAAGAACGTGGCGCCTGGTCCGCATGGGATTACCGAACACACGACGGCCCATCATCCGGATCTATTCGGTCAGGCGGATGCCATCGTCAAGCATGTGCTCGAGGGTCACGATCGAGGTGTCAACTGGGTCTGCTTTCACCCGACCATGCCGCTGATCGTGTCGGGCGCAGATGACAGGATGATCAAGTTATGGCGTATGAACGATTCAAAGGCGTGGGAGGTCGATACTTGTCGTGGTCACTACAACAACGTATCTTGCGTCTTGTTTCACCCGAAACAGGACCTCATACTGTCCAACTCAGAAGACAAGTCGATTCGAGTTTGGGACTTGACGAAGCGCACTTGCTTGAACACTTTCCGTCGCGAGAACGACCGATTCTGGGTGATGACCGGTCACCCGACACAGAACCTGTTCGCTGCTGGCCACGATTCGGGAATGATCGTGTTTAAATTGGAAAGAGAACGACCCGCGTTCGCCTTGCATGGCAATTTGCTTTATTATGTTAAGGAAAATTTCTTGCGACGACTGGATTTTACCACAGCGAAAGATATTCCGCTGATGCAGTTGCGAAGTCGCGGCCGGAACCCAGTTCATTCGATGTACTACAATCCTGCCGAGAATGCCGTTTTGCTGACCACTCGAACGTCAAACTTGGACAACAGCATTTACGATTTGTACCACGTCCCTCAAGAGAACGATTCGCAAAATCCAGATGCACCCGACTCAAAACGATCGTCCGGTCTCACTGCGGTTTGGGTGGCTCGAAATCGGTTCGCCGTTTTGGATCGCACTCACTCGATCGTCATCAAGAACATGAAAAACGAAGTGAGCAAGAAGCTGACAGTACCGAGTTGCGACGAAATCTTTTACGCCGGTACTGGCACGTTGCTGCTTCGTGACCTCGATGGTCTCATTTTGTACGACATCCAGCAAGGTCAAGCATTGGCGACGGTGAAAGCGCCGAAAGTGAAGTACGTCGTATGGAGTCCGGACATGTCTCATGTTGCTCTGCTCAGCAAGCACCTGATAACAATCTGCAACCGTCGAATGGAGACGCTGTGCTCCATCAACGAGACGACACGCGTCAAGTCTGCCGCATGGGATGATTCTGGCGTGCTCATTTACACGACGTCCAACCACATTAAGTACGCGCTCATCAACGGAGATTTCGGCATCATTCGTACGCTCGATTTGCCAATTTACATCACTCGCATTCGTGATACGTCCGTATATTGCCTGGATCGTGAGTGTCGACCGAAGGTTTTGGCTGTTGATCCAACAGAGTACCGATTCAAGTTGGCACTGGTGAACCGAAAATATGATGAAGTCCTTAATATGGTGCGCAATGCGAAATTGGTGGGACAGTCGATTATTGCATACCTACAGAGGAAGGGATACCCGGAAGTAGCTCTGCATTTCGTCAAAGATGAGAAAACACGATTTGCTCTGGCTCTCGAGTGTGGTAACATTGAAGTCGCGCTCGATGCGGCGCGAACTCTCGACGATAAAACTTGCTGGGAACGGTTGGGTGAAACAGCTTTGCTGCAGGGAAACCATCAAGTAGTGGAAATGGCTTATCAACGAACGAAGAACTTCGACAAGTTGGCTTTCCTTTATCTTGTTACCGGCAATTTGGAAAAGCTTCGCAAAATGATGAAAATCGCGGAAATTAGAAAAGACACGTCTGGCCAGTTCCAGATTGCGCTGTTTCTCGGCGATGTCAACGAACGTGTCAAGATTCTCAAGAACTGTGGACAAACATCTCTGGCTTATTTGTGTGCAGCGACACACGGCTTGGAAGAAGAAGTTGAGAACCTGACGTCGAGTTTCGAACCAGACAAAAAGTTGCCTGAACCCTCACCTCACGCCTCACTCCTTGAGCCACCTCCACCGATAACACGATGTCAAGAGAATTGGCCTTTGCTCACTGTTTCCAAAGGTTTCTTCGAAACGGCCATCAGCAAAGGCAAAGGAACGGGTCTCGCTGCTGATATGATCATGGATGACGAGGAAGGTGCTGCTGGTGATCAAGGATGGGGAGATGACGCCGATCTTCTCCTCGACGAGGAGGGAAATGACGAGAAGTTTGAGGATACGGAAGCAGGCGAAGGACAAGGATGGGACGTGGAAGATGCCGATCTTGAACTACCTGAGTTGGACACATCCGCTGGAATTCCGACGGGCGCAACCGATGAGGAGGGTTACTTCGTGCCGCCAACGAAGGGCGTTCATCCGACGACGCACTGGGTGAATAACTCGAAGCTCGCCGTCGACCACGTGTTAGCTGGTTCGTTTGAAACCGCGTGCCGATTACTTCACGATCAGGTAAGAGTGCCAAATGTTTGGCTTTTCAAACTGCACGTTTAATTAACAATTTCCACTCTAATCAGGTCGGTGCTGTAAACTTCGAACCACTGAAGCAATTAATGATGCAAATCCATGCTCGATCGCGCACGGCATACGTTGGATTGCCGTATCTACCATCGCTATATTCTTATCCGCTACGGAATTGGCGCGACGCTGGTCTCAAAGGCGGCTTGCCAGCTGTTGGTTGCAAATTGTCAGATCTAATCAACCGTCTTCAGACGTGCTATCAACAAACGACTGGTGGCAAATTCCAAGAAGCTATTGATCGATTTCGAGCGCTAATGCTGAGCGTTTTGTTCCTCGTCGCTGACACAAAGCAAGACATCGCCGAAGCGCAGCAATTACTGGGGATCTGCAGAGAGTACACACTCGGATTAATGCTGGAAACCGAACGCAAAGGATTGCCGAAAGACACGCTGGAGCAACAGAAACGGTCATGCGAGATGGCTGCGTACTTCACGCATTGCAAGTTGCAGCCCATTCATCAAATCCTTACCCTCCGAACAGCTCTAAATCTATTTTTCAAGCTGAAGAATTACCGCATGGCTGCATCGTTCGCGAGACGTTTGCTGGAATTGGGTCCGAAAGCGGAGGTCGCCGTGCAGTCTCGGAAGATCCTGCAAGCGTGCGACAAGACACCTTGCGACGAACACAAATTGGAGTACGACGAACACAATCCGTTCGAGATTTGTGCTGCTTCCTATAAGCCCATTTACCGCGGCAAACCGGAAGAAAAGTGCCCGCTGTGCGAGTCATCTTACTTGCCCCAGTATAAGAATAGTTTATGCAGAGTATGTACCGTGGCGCAGGTTGGCAAGGACTGTATCGGACTCAGGTAGGTTGGTTGTTTATAAATTAACTAATTAACAAATAAACAAACGAGATTGATGAGATTGACCATTTCTCCAATTCCAGGATCAGTCCACTCCAGTTCCGTTGAGATCCATCCGTGTTGACTTGATTCCCGATTCCCGATTCTCGCGACTTTCTATGCTCGTTTCTCAGAATATTTGAACTGAATTACAGTGAACCGCAGTGTATCTATCTGGCGTTATGTCATAAATTTATATCAAAATCTATATGCAAGATTCTGTATTGAAAGAGCGACAGAATTTTTGCATCGTCACGACAGATACACTGCGCGGTTCACTGTATTATTCTATGTATAAGGAATAACTGCGTCGTAGCTTATATATACGACTGTTATTATTTGAAATAATAAATTTGGTTCAATGATTGAGGCTTCGGTAGAGCCGAAACGAAGCCACGCTAAATTTAAAAATCCGGATACCGGGCCATTGTTTCGAGACAGCGAATTGCGAGGAACCGTTCGACACATTCATTTACATTGACAACTATTCTTTGCCTAATTTCACTACCTGTACATTGTTTGATTCGATGGTTTTCGGCACACATATAGGCCATATCATGCGACATATAGTATGCTATAATACGTATAAGTATGAAGTTAGTGAGACAACACATTGATGAGCAGTGAAACATTTGAATGGACAGGTTCCCACTTTTTCGATTTGTCCATCTTCACTGCCGAGCCTTTTTGTTTTCAAGCTTAACCTTTTACATACCGAACTATGATCGCGTTATAGCTAAGCGATAA
>JAGGCA010000897.1:15378-25875 GCA_022876805.1 Osperalycus tenerphagus | reverse complement strand
AATAGGCAAATTAACATACGACTTACAGAGTCAATATTCGTGCTTCAGTAATCGAGAATGGTTAACGTCGGTAGTTGCAATGACCATCCGTTTTCAGCTATCATCGTCACTAAATTAGCGTATTTTCAATTCAATTTTCAATACATTCATACTTCGTCCTGGAAAATTCTTGTCAAAACAATCATTGCGGCGTGATCAACGGTACACTTTTTGTGCATATACAGTCGAGTGTCTGGTAGTCACATAGAACACGTCAACAATATTCACCGTCGCCATGTTGCGGAATAGGATTCAATTGTTCAGTGTAACAAAATATCCTTATAACCCTCTGTAGCAGAAATCTGAGATTTTGCTCCGCATTTTGCTTCGCTTTCGGTTACTTGAATCATGAATACAATCATTTTTGGCACGCGAACGGTCACAGAACAATCACTGCGGTCTGATCAATTATATCTATCATATTTCACGTTAACTTTCGAGAAATTTTCCATTTTGAACACGTTCTGACCTCTATTGAAATGTACCCGACATGAAGAAAAAATGAAAAATTTCAGCGCCGACACGGATGTCGGACAGACACGACTTTGTACATAAGCTCGCTACCACTTAATGCAGAACTCGCTAAAAAGCGACGAACAAGTGAGAGAGGGAGAAGCGGTGTGTAACAGATGGCGCTGTAAACCGGTCAGATTAACGTTCAATCTGTGATCGATCGCAATTCGCAGATCGTCGACAGCGCGCACAGACAAAGCATTCGGAATGCGGCTGCTTTAAAAATCGCGATTCACATAGCAAGTGTCCGAGTTAACTTACCGATGAGTGGCAAAATTTTCCTACAGGAATCACTTTACTGCCCTTCCAAACAAACAATGTCAGGTCAACATTAACCTAATCGAAAAGAGTGACATCCGTTCGTGTGACAGTGGAATCTCAAATCACAGCCATTAAATGAAATATGTATTGAAATTTGAATTGAAATTGGAATTCACGCCTCTCTCCGACTACGCGTTGTGGTGATGCAACTGTGAGCACTTCCTGCTATTGTCGGGCCCCGAAATTCTGAAAGATTTAACAGCTCACAGAGAATGAGAAGATACACGAATTGCGAGCAAGGAGAAACTGTGGGATGGAACAGAGACGAGTAGAGCAGAGAACCGAACGCAGCATCTCATCTCATCTCATCTCTTCTCTTCTCTTCTCTTCTCTCTCGCTCTTCTCCATAATAAAGTTATTTATATGCAGTTTGGTGTCAACTCCCAGAGGAGGATGAATGCAATGCGCTGAAGAATGGAAGAAGAAGCGCGGCGCTCGAGTGAAACCGAAATCAGAAAGATGTTGAGAGAGACGTTCAGAGTTCCATGTAGTAGACTGCGAACTCGAATTCCAGTTTGCTGAAGCTGATTCGGAACATTGAAATCGAAACATTCAAAGTGTCACATACGTAATTCTTACTATGCTGCTGTCGCAAATAATACTTCAATAGCGATAAAATTCTCCAGCGAATTTTTGCCGTTCAAATATCTGCGAAGTTATCATTGAGCAACAGTCGAAAAATAACGAAGGGGAATCAAACCAAAACAAAGGAACAGCAGAATAGACAGAAAAGATGGGAAGGAATGAGGAATGGGCATCGGTGCAAGATGGCCATCACGGATCGGGTTCGGGTTCGGGTTCGGGTATTATTTGAGCACGAGAACGAAACCGAAATTAGCCGCGCTTCATTCTCTCAACGGTTCATTTGCTTGCGATGCTGCACAAAAATGGTCTGTCAGACACTGAATTTATGGGACCATCAACATCGAGATCGTCTTGAGCACCGAACATCGCTGCCTGTACTCAACACAGATGCGTCTCGTGTGTTCTCTCTCTTCGGCTCAAAAATTAACGTACGAGATACCGAACAAGAAACGAACAACTGAAGATCAGGCGCGAGATGAAGAACAAGAGAGAAGATTGAAAAGGTTTTGTTTTAAGGATTGTCTGACTCGGGTGAGAGAACGCGAAGAAAAACGAGATCGATGTAATCACTCAGCGATGGTGATCGGTGTTTGGAAACGGACCTGAACACTAACGGTAATGAGTTATGTGCGAAGATAAAACGAGATGAGATTGGAAATACATACAGGATGGGCAGTCTGGTGTTCAGGTTCGGGTTTTGCTCTGTTTCGGAGACCGGTGTGGCAGACGAAGAAGCACTTCATATGAATATGAAAGGACAGTGCCGAGATCGAGTAAAAAAGGTTCCCGTGAAAACAATTCATCACCGTCAAACAGCCCAACCTGCGTGCATCCTTCGGATGGATTCTAAAACCTTTAGGGCCCGACCAACAATGGAGTGACGGCAGAAATAGAAAATTCCGAAAAATCTGCAACGGAACGCTGAGAACGATGAGGGCCAATTCGTGTTCGGCGAGACACACATACAGGAACTGAAATTCTCTATCTATACATCTACATACGTACATAAATCACCGCTGCCGATAGCCGTAAACACGGACGTGGAATTATTGATGAGAGCGATACAATATTTCGATACAATATTTCATGTATTGCACATCGAGATAACGTCAAACTACAGACTGCATTTGTTTGAGCGATCAACGATTTGTACGTCAGTCGCCGATACGAGACAAGCTTGGATGAACACCACGATACTTTCATCAGGGTAAGCGAAACCATCTTGTAGGCATCAAGTACAGACTGGCTTCATTCCTGTCGTGAGCTTTCATCGTCAGCATCATTTTCTGGTAGCCCAGATCGGAATCAGAATCACTTTCCTGATGCCAGTCAACGTGTCATGTTCACCGCATTTCACATTCTCATTCTCATAGGCACGTCGATCACGTCTCTGGCCGCTCGTCGACGTATCTCAGGTGCAACCATAATTGTAAGGTTCGTCTCATGAAGTGGCCACTTCTCTAATATTGACCTGTCAAGAAAGCTATCATAAAAATTACTGCGAGGTCAGCGAAAGGTGAACTCGTTAGAGAAAGCAAATCGTTGTGCCGCGCAGTTGGCTTGCCCGCTCCTGTCTCGACTGCCGCTGAGATGTTCTGGAATTCGAACTCGACTACCGACATGACGAATTCCCGAGACCGCCGGTCAGCGGTCACTGAGCCTCGAACAGATCCGAAACAAGCCCACATACGTTATTATTCAACGTGTTTTATTGATTGCCAATGGTCGTCAATGGTCGTCCGGCTCGAAACGCATCACCTATAATGAGATCGCTCCACAAATAAAGCCATCCGTGTGTGTTGGTTGCGTTCCGTTCTTCAATGTATGACTCTCCAGAGATTGTGAATAACACAAAAAGTTTTCTTCTTCCTCTGCGATGTCATATATAAAAGTTTATGGCTAACTTGGGATTAACGAGCCCGAAATGGCCTGAAAACGGTGAGATGTCGGCAAACAGCAAACGAATTGTTGTGCGCCTTGTAATGGCGACGATGCGAATCGAGTGTGGTAACGACAAGAATGGAGAACCAGAACCAGAATTAAAGGCAATGAGCACCGATGGTCATTTCCATGCTGACTCGGTTCGAAATGGACCGCAGATGACTTGATCTGGAGCCGAATGGAGCGCGACACGAATGCAGTCGATCGACATGAAGACCATGAAGAAATTGCGGATGCCAATTTCTGAGACATCGCTCATCGGGATGTGCATCAAATTGGTTCACTTCCACCTCTTCCACTTTTGCCATGCTTCACGACCATCATTTCCGAATTTCGGAGGTGGTGAAGTGCAAATTGCTTTCGAATTCAATCACACAGTCAGTGGCTTGTCGCGAAGATGAAAGTAATTCACTGGTGATCATAAGTAAGTAATGAAAGGGTTGGAAGCTCGAGTAGAGCGTAAGAAGTGGAACAGAGACGGTTCAGATAGAGAGACATAAGTAATGAGTTATGTTCGGTCATCGAGTGATGAACGGCCGAGCGAACAAGTGAACGCGAATCTTGCTGACCAGCCCGGTTAATTTCGATGGGCGATCTCATCAATTTCGGTTACAGACCTCCGTTGTCCATGTCGGGACTCCGAATTGCTTCTAGACGGTGTTGAGTGACTGATTTAGCGACAAGACAAATCGTCATGTAGATTCCCAAGCGGTCCAACTCAATCTGATAGTGAACGTGAGCGGGCCGAACGATGCAGTGCGGTTGAATAACAGTGAAACAACGAGTCACAGATACGAGCGCGGACATGTAGCCGGACATGTAGCCGTTCACTTCGAGCATAGGTCACCTAACCATCTAGTCAATTTCAGGACAATTTCCGTGACTCACACCCATATCATACGACAATTCGTCCATGATATGAAACCTTCCACGGGCTCTCCTCATAAATGATCTAATTTTTCTCGGAAGATGAGCTCCCGCATCCTGATTAAAATACTAGTGCAATTTATTTAAAACGCGCGACGTCGACGTGTTTTATGGTTATTTCCAAATCATGATGACCGCGGGCCATGTCGAACCTTTTTCTGCATGTTGTTCGTGTTTTGCACGAAATTCTCCTCTCCGTTCTCTTGTTTTCACCAAATTCGAGTTCAGCTACTGCACATCTTTCTCCGTGTTTATTGCTTCTAAAGACTTGTCGAATCTCCAGTCTTGGGCTTGCCGAGCAAAAAAAAACCTAAACTCTATAAACGATCGAAGAGGTAGAGAAAAAAATTAATAAATTACACACCGAAATTTATATCATGCAATAATTTGTCAAATGTCGTGGCTAGGAAGAATTTTTGGGTGTGTTTCCAAGAGCTGAGAGGGCCTTAGACAAGGAATTTATTTTTATCGTCACTTACGCGGCCGGGAAAGAAATCAAGTTAACGAATATTCCTCGCCAGTTAAGAACGGCAACAAGCAAAATCATGGCCAATAAAATAGCGAGCATCATAAAAATTGCGTATCTGCCGTGCAATCGCGGTTATCGCGCTTGGTTTATAGCGATTATGACACTTGCCTGATGATAATCTGGCGGCCATCAGGAAAACGGCATCGGCGCGGCATCAGCACGATGGCTTTAATAATTATCGTCATCATCAGCATTTGTCTTTTTTCCTATTTTTCTCTAAACTTTGCCGAAATTTCATTAACGCGAGCGATGAAGTGTCGCCCCTCGACATGAAACCACTCTGGAATAAGCAATTTATATAAAAACTTGGCCTATGAAGACGGTTGATCATGTTGATGAAGGGGCTCGATTCTGAAACGTCTGCACAATGAATGTTTATGATAGGGATGGCCTCGCGTATTACGAAGTTCGTAATACGAAGTGCATCTCGACCGCCCGCCGAGTGGACAAAAAAGGGCGAAAAATGAAACTTCATAAGTCAATTGAAAATTGCTCCCTTATGTAGCCTGAATAAAAACATAAATTGCGAGAAATTATCTCCGAAGACACAAATTCTTCTTGATTGCAGCATAGGTTTGGTCGTCGATCGGCGATTAGATCCCGATCACCATTACATCTCTCTCTGAACCAGTAATAGGAATGCAATAATTTTTCAGCATTTCCCTACTTAATAACGTAGCAGAGATAATCGTTGTTAAAAACTGTAAACATTCGAGTCGTGATTTACATGAAAAAGCGGTTTGCCGGATAATCGATGAGCACAACTGTGAATGATTATGTTGAGCGTCTGACAAGTGAAACAAACTTATTGACCATCGCCGCGTGATTACGACGACGTTCTATGGCTCTCCATGAGTCGGCTGCTAATCCATCGCCGATTGTCGCTTCTTTTTTGCTGACTTGACTCAACTTGAAACAGTCCCGAGAAGACTTTCCTAGAGTGCCCGGACTCGAGTTCGACCGTGGAATCGGCTCGCAAATCACAGCACGAGACGCGGCAAGAGAAGACACTTAAATGTTAAAGACCGAAATCTGCACAACTAAAATTACCGTATTTGTTTTAAGAAGCGAGCCAAACATTTCGGCTCGACCCCCCGCCATGTGAAATTTATATGCTGATGAATTTTGCATGAGCGACGAGGGTTCCCACCACCACCATCTGTCATCCTCGACCGACTGATGCCCAATTGAGGAGTCGAATTTGCGATTGCCATCGACCAACTCCTTCGCCACGAGAAACGATCATCACAGAAATCATCTACAGATTGTCGCCTATCGATCATATTCGGCTGTTAGGTACCTACAAATCGATTTGAAACATGTAAATTGGATGTCATATTACTGCACCACCATGGACAAATTCTGATGACAATTAGAGAACTGAGTTAGTGCGTTTCCGGTGATCCAGAGACGGGTTAACGAACGAAAATCTACTGCACCGTCGTTGCATTAGATGATGTTGCGTCATAAATACTTGTGAATAGAGAAAGATTCGCATTCGCACAATTTATTTATGTGCACTTCCTGCATTCTTCATCAATCTTGCGCTGCCTGTCACAAAGGTGCGCTGCAAAAGCTAACAAACGCGAAACTGTTTTCGATTCTGTGCGTTTTTTTTCGTTTGCCATCTCAATTCGTAGTTCTATTCACGATTGTTATCATTCGAGCATCACTTGTTCCATGTTTTGCAATTGTTATCATTGCACGCATCGACTCGACGAATTTCCAACGACGGCCATCATCGTTCTCTATTGTCTCTCTCGGACTTGAATCAACGCAAATTTTTGCCTCGACTGACCATGACGGAATTGGTGCTGTGTTGCTCTGTGTTCCGTTCAAGATGAGTGCCCAAATTTTCATTTTCATTTCCAGCATTTCGATCAATTCGAATTCGGAATGCGTTTGATAATTTCCTTTTTCAATTTCCTGATCAAACGAAACGTGCGATTTGTGAGTACCTCGCAAATTAAGTTTCTTGCATTTTCGGCTTCAGCTTTGATTTAGAGAGCAATTCTGTTGGAATTTTCTAAAAAATTTTCCTTATCATTTGATAAAGCCACTCGATTTTGATTGTTCATCAATAAGTCAGCACATTTGACGTAATTCTGAAAGCCTTCCAAAGAACGAAATGAGGAGCACTGAACGATCGAGAAGGATTTCAGAGTGGAGAACTTTATTAACGACGAGTGGCGATAATTGAATTGGCCGACAGAAAAAGTTTGGCTGCTAATTTATTCGGGTGACAAGAACCGAATCGAGCGACCAGGCGCTCGAAGAGTCGCGGGCACGACTAGAACAATGAGAAAAGAGTGACAGCACGCACGACGCGCATTCATTTGCATGACATTTGCTCTCACATTTTAATTAGGACTGTAAATTTTAACCCAACCTGAAGGAACAATGAGGAGAAATGAGGAGTGCATTGAAATGACGAACTGAGTTCCCAGCGGGACGCAGCGACAGGAAAAACAAGAAATTTTCACTCTTCGCATTGTGCATTAATTGCTCGATTATCGTGAGCACTGTGCGACTCTGGCATCTGCATTTCCAAATCTGCTCAGCTATCACTCACCGATACCGATAATCTGTTTTGCATAGTAATCGTCATCGTAATGATGATGTGACATCAGTCTGTGATGAGACGACGTCGACATTGCACCATTATCCGAATGGCGGCCGCGTTATGCAAATGTCATCGTGCCGCGCTCGACGTCACGCTAAGCTCGAATTTCCCATGAGATGCGATCGCAGGTGATCGGATTTGTCGCCCATTCGAATTACCTTAAATTACGAGCTCGTTTCTTCTCCGCGGCAATTGCTGTGAACACTTTTGTACCGCAATCTGTCATGTATAATTTCAATGGTGGGACACACATTACATGGGTATGTTCGAGGGTGCGCAGAAATTTTAATTACGACACGTTTCGCATGTGTACTAAATGTGAATGAAACTTGATATTGACGAATTTTTGATTGTGAAATTGCGAATTTCGAGTCTGTGCCAGCAAGCAGAAGAGCAATGCGTGAAATACTAAGAGCAAATTGTTGAGTTACAGACAGCTTTTGGGCATCGTTTTGAGTTAAAATTGAGATGAGCAAGGACAGTGAGCTTTGTGTTCTCGTCTCTATAAGAGAGAACCACGTATTGAACGAATACCTAGATTTTTAAAAACAGGTAAGTAACAGGAGATGAGATACTAGAAGAGAATTGACATCTTTAGCAAGAGGAGCTTAAAACTTTCTGGAAAGTTGAAACTCGAGCAGAAAATACTAGAACAAAATCATAGCCCTCCATTCCTGCAATACTGAAAGTTGTGACGCTAAACAGCCGAGAATACGGGCATTGAATATACGGCACGCTCGGCTCGATCAAAACAGACCATGGCACAGCTTCAACTTCACATGGAGTGTAGATTTGAGAGGATTGCAATTCTTTAAGAAGATTATGAATGAGTTCCAAATCGGATTCTACGAAAACCAGGTTCGTGGAGGCTGTTGGAGATTCGTGGAGGCTGTTGGGAGAGAAACAAAGCGACCATTTTCCATTTTCCGCTCATCTTGGTGCCCGATTACCGATTATCGTCACTCAGTTGGTAGGAGTACCTCGAGAGTTGTGCTTTAAAGCGATTTGCCAAAAAGATTAATTCGACAATGTTAAAATATGATACGAAATATTTTCGATAATCGTAACTGTACTCCGTCGGCCAAATATGTTGCTTGTCATCATTCTTCTTCATTGTAAACAGATTATTGTCGTTCAGGTGCCAATTTGATGAAGAAACTTGAGAAGTGATTTCGGTACGTGCAAGTTGGCATTTTCACTTCGAGGCTCAACGTCACTGTGATGGTGAACAAATTCTTCTAACGAGATTTAACAAGATTTCTGGCCAATTTACAACACAAACAGTTTTCACGCCTTTTCCTTGTCTTTTTGTTGTTCATCCAACTCTCGAGTGAAGTGCAAGTGGACTGGAAGTGTGGCGAACACAAAGCTCCATAAAACTGACTCAACTCAACTCACCAGGACCCAACTGCCGCTAACTGAATGAACTATTAAATCGCCTTCATTGGCATATCAAACGAGCTGAACTTGTGCACCCTCGCTCAGTTTGGTCTCCTCTCCGCGTATTCGAGTTCGATCAGTGAATTTGCAATGCTATAATTGTGATTCGTTTGGAAAATTTCATTCATTCGCTCGATCATTTATGCATTCATTCGTCAATGCAGTGAGTCACCGAATTGAGACCGAGAGACTGGCACATCGTTAACTTCATTACCTTGGTCGAGTTTTCACACCAGCTGTGTTCTGGGTCTGTTGCTGGTCATTCTGGGACTGGTATCGTGATGGAGACCTCTAAACGTGGACCGTTGGCGTGCCATAATGAGTTGGGCAAAAACAATGCGGGATGATATAGACGGAACTCGAACAAAGGAAAGCTACGGAGAGCAATTGATAGGAATTGATAGGAAAGGAAGCTTGGAGTCGGCCCAGCCAAGTGTGTCATGCAACGGAACTACACCAACAACAATGTGTTGTCCTGTCCATCAAACATAACATCAACTCAACTTGTATATTAGGACAATGTTTCGGGCAGCTTTAATTGCATGTTGTACTACAAGTGGGTTGATCGCAAGAACCGATGAAAATTAGAGTGAATGCGTCGAATTGATGTCACATTATTAACTGGGTCCGGAAGTGCACGGAAATTGGGTGAGTGTGGCACTTGCATGGCGCACTCCAATCAAAACGACGTTGCGAATCTCGCATGTACTTCGTTCGCCACTTGCTCCGATCACTATGATGATGACGATGACGACGATGACGACGATGACGATGATGATGATGTTCCACCGGCAATTTCGGTTCGTGTTTCGGTCGCGCGCCGTCTCCATTTCTTTAATTCCCGCAGCCAAACATATCGAATTATTGTCTCTTCTCAGCCATCTCATTCCCATCGCTTTCCTCCTGTACTTCGGTTCATTTGATTGGTTTGTCCTTTCTGTCTCCCTGTTCTCGTACTCTTGATCGTATTGAAAACCAATATTTGCAGTCGTCCGACTTCCAACTTGTTGTTTGTCTATGCTCGCTGGCATCTCGCATCACGTATTGCGCGCAAATTGCATTTACTTAAGTCGTACACGTGTCGTAACGTAATGCGTAATGCAATCGGCGAGAAAAAAGCGGGAAACACGTAAAATGAAGGCGACAGAGAATTGCATTTGCTGGTTGCGGAACTAACAATTGGAATAGACGCTGAGAGGTGGACCTCCCTGTGATAGTGTATAGCGAAACAGAGAGGACGACGCGCCTTCCCGGAACAGAGGACGAAATTGGACACGAGCTGGGAGTGGGCGACAATCGACACGACACACGAAAATCAGTGGGTGCCGCTTGTCATCGCCATCATCGCCATCATCGCCTTCATTGTCATGCAATCAAACGCATTATTCACTCGACATTCTGCATCGAGATAAATGCGCCTGCAATTAGAAAACCGCACAGGAGTCGTGCGGCTGACATAACGTGCGAATGAATTGCATTTAATTTCGTGACGCCGCGAAGACATGGCGAGACAAGGAGAGGAAGGATCTGCGGAGAAGAGTGTCAAAAGAGAACAAGTCGGGAAAGTGTTGTACCAACA
>JAGGCA010000886.1:68840-89123 GCA_022876805.1 Osperalycus tenerphagus | reverse complement strand
AGCATGCTGAGAGAGAGCGATGTCCATTTCAGAGCGATGTCCATTTCAGAGCGATGTCCATTTCAATCCCTTCACCTGCTATGCGATGGACATGATCGCAAAATGTTGCTTTGCAGCTAAAACGAATGCACACAAAGATCGTATCTCACTCAAGATTCTTGAGTCAAGTGATATGCATTTTCGACGCACTCAAGAGACTATTTTAACTCATAATCATAAATACTTTAAATCAATCAGCGTCTGAGACAAATCGGGCAACTAATTCGCGAATTATTCAATTTAAAACAGTCTTGTTGCCTATCCCTGAAGATTTGTTCCGTATTGCCGTATTGATTTGGTTTCCGTGTCTTCTGAGAAGACGATCTTTGCAAGTTATTTCTCTGTTTATTTGTCGAATATGAATTGTTAATAATGACATTGTTGAATAGTCCTCGATGAGACGTAATGCATTCTTATTAACGCTATAAAAAGACACTAAACTAAAAGATGAAATGATGAAGTGATGCCAATGTGGTGGGTTTTCGTTAAACGCCTTCTTCTCGGGCATCCGTCTTGATTTCGGCAATGGGCTTTTCGGTCTGTGGAGGCGTCACCGGACCACGATTGAATGCCCGAGGAGTCCACTCGGTGAACACGGGTCCGTGCCTATCGCGATTGTGTTATTAATAGTGATCTGTTTGATAAATGCCAATTAACCTGCACTTACACTCCTCTCTCGCCTGTGTAGTGATCACGACGTTGTCGCATTGCATACACGAAACAACCGATAGCGATCAGAACGATGATAAGAATCGGAATGATGACACCGCCGATGGCGCCGAACATGATGCCGATCCAAGCCCCCTGGCCTGAGAACATGGCATTAGTGATCAAATGTGATTATATGCATTGAAATGATCACTCACTGATGCACTCGGGATCTTCACCCCACGACCAGAGACCGTCTTCACGACAGTGTCTCGCTTCGTAACCGACCAGTCGATAGCCATCATCGCACGCGAATCGCACGATCGTGCCAGGCCAGTATCGGTTCTCCGTTTTGCGACCGTTCATTGGCTTCGACAATGCGGGACATCGAATATCTGTATCCACGGAATGTGTCATCAATAAAGTTACCTGCAATCTGATGCAAATTCTTCTTACATTGTTTCGATGCCTCTGTAGCAATGGTGTGAGCCCAGGACTCGTGAATCTTGGTGATCATCGCCATTTCTCTGTCCAGGGTGACGACGTAATCATATTGGCACGGTACTGAATCACTGCAGATGCCTTCCATGTCTGCTTGTCTCCATGCGAGGTATTCTGGCAGTCTCGGTGGTAGCTGAAGTTCAGGTAAGAAGTTTGGATCGTCGTACTGTGCATAGCGAATGGCGTTATGAAAGAAGAGAGTTTGTCCCACTCCTCGTCTGTATCGTTCGGTGAGTCGCCATTCCATGCCAAACCGCCTATGTATCTCTTCCGGTGAACTCGTTATCGATATCACCCTTCCATCTGTTAGTACAAGTCCATGTATTAATTATTCTCAATTCATATCTATCATATGTGCAGTAAGCTTAGGGATAAGTGGCTCATCGGCCAAGATAAGTGCCTAATCTATTTCAGGGTCAGCTAACTTCGTGAGTGGAAGACTGAGAGCTGACCGGTGATGGAATTTCTTGTATTTACAATTAGCACTTACCCGGTAGCGTTAAGTCGTCGTAGTAGTTGCGCGAATATCTTCCTAGCAATCCTCCAGTTATATTCTGAAAGAAAGCGGATAGAATTTCAAACTGATGCTGGAGATGTCACAGGGCGTGTATTACGAGATAGGTGACGGGGAGGTAGACGTGCACGGTCATGCGGCCAGCGGTGGACATCACTTCGATTCCAGCACCCGATTCAAACATGGCAATGATGTGCGACATGTTCTGGATGCCGGCAGGTTGGTAGAGTGTTACGCCACGGAAGTTTTGCACTCGCATGGAATCGTCCCAGAAGAAGACGTACCTCAAATTAAAGATGGCAATACAATTACATATCACTTATCGATTACATGATTTCGTTCTTATAAATACTCACTCCTCGTCAACGATGACATACATGTGGTACCTCCACCGAGCTGCTCTGGGCCTGATTCGAAATTCGACAATCGACGAGAAGTTGTCTTGTACAGCAACTGCTGTCAATAAAGTGGCATTAATCGGGAGATCGCCTCTGAACTGACGCGGAACCTGCTCGAATCGTGCTTGCACGTCCAACTTGTGCATCGCGTCGTCGACGTGAACCAGAGTGAATTCGCCTAAGGATGAGGAGGATGTTTAAACCATGCCGACATCTGATTAGCGCATACACGTACAAAGTCAATGGGCCATTGACTCAGTGGTAATTGAGTAGAACTATTCTTTATGATAGTTTAACTCTAGCTAAACTGTTCGTATTGAGTTTACCTTTGCCGTTAAACGTGTAGTTCCATCGATCAAAGGTGACGAAGTGCGGATCGCCATAGACAGAGGCGATGGCTGGCGCCTGGTAATTAGAACAGTCTTGAGATGTGCGCCAGTAGTTGTACCACTGGCATGTCTCGGCGTTGTCTTCTTTCGGCTGCCATTTGCAGCAGAAAAAGAATGGTGCAATGTCGTGCAACCAAGTGGATAGTGCTGGAATCTGACAGGTAGAAAAATCTTTCAAGATCAAACGTAAATGCATCATCTGGATATCACGTTACCATCATTCTCATTTTGAATGGGTGCTTGCCATAGACGAACCTTATGAATAAGGATTTAAGGATTTAAGGATTGGAAATTTGAATTACACTTATTGCACTTACGCTCTCGATGGTCTGCCCCCGAACATGGTGTCTGCTGTCTGCAGAAGTTCGCCATAATCATCAAAGCAACAGGTTTGTCCCGAGCCACCAATTCTATGAAACAAGTGTTCAACTTGGCATTCTATTGGAAATGTGATCGTTAACTTACGACGGGCGACCACTCTTGACGCAATGTTGCGCTCCACGATGGAACGTGTCACACTTCCGGTCGATGATGTTGCACTGAAGGTCGGGCGAGAAGCGGCCGCGATCCAATCTCGCCTGATCAACAGTGCAAGGACATCGCCAAACGGTGGTAGCGAATCGGTCACCGTACGATTCGCGATCGAACCATTGTTTGCAGAAGTGCTCTTTCCATTTGCCATGTCTGCCGTACTCTCTCTCCCACTGCGGCTTGAAGTACCACGCGAGAGGCATTGGTTTAGACCACAAAATTGGCGAGTGCTTCACATCGCGACCCAAAATTGTTGAGTCTGTCAAGTTGATGGCGATGAAGCCAAATATGATGTCGTTCAAGCCTCTGTTGTTGCGGTCACGGAATTGTCGTATGTCAATCGTGTGTCGACTCTGACCAAGCCTGACGCCTTCTGCCAGGACATCAATATAGGTGAGCGACGGGTACACGTCAGTAGATTCCCGGTAACCCCACAGCGAGATGGTTACCGGTGCGTTGTCATCCCAGGCGAGCTGAAATTTGATTTAATTATTAATTTGCTCGTAAGCAGTTGAGGATCGGGCGCCATGAGCGGTCATGACTAGTGATGGGCAAGGCTCGAGCCTTTTCACCGAGGGCTCGAGGCACCCCCGAGGCTCGAGCCTCAGGCTCGGGTTTTGCCGAACCCCGAGACCAGGGCGCGGCTCGGGGCTCGAGACCCACCGAGCCTCCGAGCTTCCGAGCCTTCCCGAATTCACGATTTCTGACGATGAAGGAGAACCTTCTCAAGGCAGTGATGCCACCTCGACTCATGGATCATCCACAGGTGAAATCAACGCTGAGAAATGTTGGAAATGGGAACATTTCGTGTTCGTGAACGAGAAGATGGAGTGCCGAAAATGTGATACAGACTATTCTACGAGTAATGATTAATAATAGCAATAAACGACTGTCAAAACTTAAAGGTCACGACCTATTCCAGAGGGCTCAGGAAGGCTCGGGGCGCAGCTCGGGGCTCAGGTTCGGCCCCGAGCCTCAAAGTCTCGAGCCTTGCCCATCACTAGTCATGACGATGACACCAATAATCAGAATATAAATTGAGAAAATTTTTCTTACTTTCTGTGGCTTCCACTTAATTTCCATTTCTAGTGGATCTTCGAGACGCTCAACATTCTCGAGCACTACCACGTCCTCGTCAGCAACGTCAGGCGGTTCTGCAAAATATGCCATTCTTTACTTTCTTATCTCACGATTGTTTACTTTGACTCAAAGCTGCGGCAATATGTCAACTTACGGAGATAATAGCGGCCGACGAACGAAATTTTATCATCAACCGAAACGGTCAAATCTATATATCCATGGTACATGACCGGTGGCGAGATGCATGTCGCGTGATTCGGATCTCGATAGATGCCTTCCGTCTTCCAGTTGTCAAAACGGCAAACGATGATGCTGTTTGGCCGGAGACACGGTCCTGTAATGTTCACCAAAGTGCCACCCAACATGTGGCCATATCGCGGGAAGAATGAGAGCGGAAGTCGGTCTCTCAAGTTCGGGTCAAGATCTTTCTCGATGCAAGCACCGGGCCAGACTTCTTCGTCGATTTGGAAAAAGAAGCGACCATTCAAATTGTTACCATATCCGCGTTGAGTGAGTAGGGAAATTCGTGGGTTCTGCGAATACGGACTGAACTCGAACCCTCGTGTCGTGTTGCCAGCATTGAAGCCAACGAATGCCGGCGCTCCTTTGAGACCGTCATAGTTATCTTGATGAGTAATCCATTGAATCTGTTCGAAGTTAAACATCGCGTAGGTTCTTATCTCGTCCGTTGCAATAACGGCCTGGTAGGTGTTCGTAACGAGCGGTTTTTCCGGTCGCCGATTGATCATCGTCATGTTTCTCCAGGTTATGATGAGTGCGTATTTCGGTGTGAAATCCTGATGAGAGATGCAGTATTTTCGTAGACAGGTAGAAATATATGAGTATAGAATATATGAGTATTTTCACATACCGCGGCACCGATCATGCCTTCGCGGAAGTCCACAATGAGTCTGTCGCGCAGCGTGACGTTCGGTTCGGCACCAAGATTGACGATCTTGAAATAGACTCCCGCATCTGCGAAGTCCAGTTCTCACATACTCGCATTCAAATTTTACAGGTACATTTCCTCAGGACTTACGTGGCACTCCGCTGGGCACATCTTGAAGCGCGAACCACGGAGCGATCAGCGATGGATCTTCCTCGATCATCGGATCGAGAGGCTGAGTCGGGAATTTCATCGGAAAATTGTACGACTGGAGACCCTTGTTAAACGATAAATAACCGTCACGCTGGACCCAAACATAGTGATAATCGAAGCCGAAAAATGGCAGTCGAAATGGCAGTGGCTGGTCGTGAATCGGTTTGCCCGAATTCAGATCGCTGAAGTCGCTGATGTTGTATGGATACATGACCTGACGCCTCATTTCGTACAGTTCGGCGCTATGTGTAATTATAAATGTATTATCGATGGGACGATAACCCCCGGCTAGAGATAAAAAACGTATAGTTCATTATTTGTAAACTACTTTTTTTAATCGAAACGAAACAACTTACCGTAGCCAATTCGCACATTTTCGACGGTATCTTGAGCTATACTATAGTGCACCAAAGCTAATCCCAATAGGGTCACAAACAGATGCGTTGTGACCGCCATGGTGGTCGTTGCCGGGCTTTCGTCAGCCGATTCGTGCAAACATGCGTTAAACAACACTTTCACTTTCAAGTAGTTCACACAAATGTGTCCTTCCCACGAATTCGGCAACTTCTGACCACAGTGTAAAATTTCGGGCGGTTTTAGCGAACCACGCCCGTAGCCTAAAGTGCACTTATCTGGACGACTTTCGCAGGTCTGACTAACGATTATGAGAGGCTCGCAATCGAACAAACAAGCCAACGAAATCACAAACTTATTTACCTTAAGTGCCGTAACTCGCTGATAAGAGATACAGCGGAAAGAATGACAAGATGGTGGTCGCATCTGGAATCGCGGCGATCATTTCATCTCTCGCGAATGCTACTTTCGACACTATCTCCGTGTTCCGGTCGAATACGTTGCGTTCTACACCTGCTGCTATTGACAAAAATTATTTGTTGGCACAATTTATTCCAGTTTTCATGAAATATTTTTTTAGATTACTCATTTTCGGAAACGCATTGCACGTTTTCTAATCAACGGTCACCTGGCAGCAATCTACCTGAACATACCAAACTTTGTTCGGCAAGCTAACATAAGCACAAGAAGCTGATAACGCAGGTAAAGTTCATCTTGCGAAAAATGTGGGTAATGCACAATTCGTAGGAACAATTTAATGGCAGGCATTGGCTCAATGCAGCACGTTCGCATCGCTCATGAAAACTTACCTTGCCTAGCTCTGCGTGTGTGTACTCCTCACGTCAGAATTGGAGCATGGCGCCAATAAACAACTTAATGAAATAGCTACAGAATGCTTTCTGGAGGACAGAATGAAAGTGAAAAGGGGGGACTTGTTGGGATAATAAATTGAATGAAACTGAGTACGAAGAGAATTTCGTGTGCTCGTAAAGTTTGAAGTTTGAAATTGGCGCGCGAAAGAAGCACGTGAAAAGTTTGGTGGGTGTCTAACGATAAGATCTCGTCATCAAGAGTTCTTTCCAACAATTCGGATGCCATACAAAGAGATCGAGGATTCGACCAAATACAACGTGGTCGACATGGATGGCAGCAACGACAGTGACGAGGGCGACGAGGGCGATGAGGGCCACAAGGACACCGACCAGACGGGAATCGCCACGAACCTGAATCAGGACGGCGATCAGACGAGTCCGAATCACACGTTCGACGATGATGAAGACTATTCGTCATCTCCGGTATCGTCGTGCTCGTCGCCCGTGCCACCCAAAGTACACGTTGCTCGGTACACGGTTAAGATTAGCGATAACATTGTCAAGGATGGGGACATCGTGAAGTACACAGTTACGTCGACGCGACTCTCTGATAACGAAGAATTCAGCGTGCTACGAGTGTACGAAGACTTCCAGTACCTCGAGCATCAACTACTGACCGCACAACCGACCACTGGTCTTATTATTCCGCCGTTTCCGCCACAACCTGCGATCACGCCGAGCTTGGCTGAAGAGTCTTCCAAGAAGCAGCTGGGACCCGACACGAAGACACTGATTGGCGACGAATTCCATGCAGATCGATGTCAGCTGCGTGACTGGTTGCGGCTCATGCTGGCACACTCATCATTCGGTCGGAACGAGGCTCTCGACACGTTTCTCACCGAGAAAGATGCAGCTCCTCGTGTCAAAGTGAAGAAGAATACGGGTATAATCAAGTCGATAACGGACACGATCGAGAATCGGAAGAGCATGCATAAGGATTGCGACGATTTCTTCCAGAAGGAGCGCGATTGGGTCAATCAGGCGGCTATGATAATGAAAGACGCTTCAGATTCATTCAATGCATCAGTTTATGCGAAGAAAAGTAAGTTTGAAATCTCGTCCCGAGGCTGCGGATAAACGCAGTGAGCGGTGGAATTTTTTTATGTTTTCACTCGGGATCTCAGGATATTTATGGTCTCGCTGAAGTCAAACGGATCTAGTTGAGCTTTGCAAATAGCGCTGAAACGAACCACCTGTGTCGGAAAATTATTTTTTCGTGATACTTTGTTTTTATGGCGAATGTGAAAGTCAGTTTTCGATTAGAGAGCGGCTCGAGTTTGTTATTATTTTTAGCTTGAGGCTGGGTAGCAAATTAATTACTTGAGTGTCGCGTGCAGACTTATGAAGTATTCTCTAATTTCCAACCTTTAACTGCGCGGTGTCCGGCCTTCGTGACATTGATTACCGTGTAACTCGCATTTTTCGCCCACCAAGAACTTTGTCAAGTGCTCGCTCATCTCTCAACGGCTCTTAATTTGGGTGTCGGTGATAACGAAGGTGTTCAAAAAATTGGTATGCGATTTAGTAGCCTATTCTCTAAAGCAATGGACGATTATAGAGTAAGTCAACTCTTGTTTATGTAATGATCCATTAACTACACTGAACTTATTGCGATTGTTTCTAGCACGGTTTCGAAGTAATTTGTCATAACGACGAGACAACTCTTGGTTCGACACTGGAATTGTGGCACCGGTATATCGAATCGGAAAGGGAAATGCTCCTTAAACGAACCTGCCTACTAGTCGATTATGAATGTGCAAATCGAGCTCTCGATCGAGTCGACAGAGCGAAGCCACAAAAGCGAAAAGAGGTAAGAGGGAAACGACAGGAGAGCCATAAACGCGAAGTCATTCGCGCTGCGATTGCTGATACGCATTTTATTATCTAAATAGGCATTTATATGCTGTGAAAATACCCGGAAAAGAGTTTCGGAAAGCGGCCAAGCGAAGCTCGGCACCGCTGAAAACAAGCAGCTGCGAGATGCTGGCTAGCGCATCGGTGAAAGTTAACAGCTAATTTCTAAACGGTTCTGCTCAGCAAATTGCCCTCTGAGCATTACCCTCGGCAGTTTTCTTCTCTCTCTTAGTTAGTTCCAGTCTTGTCTTCTTCTGCACTGTTTTTTCGTCATCACAGCCTTAGCCTTTACGGCAATTCGCTCATCCGCTCAAGATTGACGCGTTTATAATTTCGCTGTTCACCTGTCTTGACGAAATCATTACCTGTCTGCTTGTCCGTGTTATCTTACAGTCAGTGGTAAGCAAACAATGGTCATAGAGGTAAATTCTCATGCTGTGGTTTTTACCGGTTGTTGACCTTATCACGATCGATTTGATCTGGTTGTTGTGTCTGTTCGGTTTTCGTAATTGAGATGAGATCCGAGATCCGATGACATTTTTTCATCGTTAAGCTCGTCGGCTTGCATCAACACTACCACTGGCGAATGCTTCCTGCCCTCATTGTTCAAACCAAGATGCTCACTATGATCGTTTCTTCTGGATAATCAGTTTTTATGTGTTCCGTGCCGAAAAACTTCATTCGAGCGTACGCTAATTGAAAGAGCTTGCATTGATCATAATTGTGTGTGAAACAAGTTTCAAAATTCTCACAACAAAGGGCACTCGATTGTGTGCATTGTTTACTCTTCCGATAGCGATTTTGCTCGGTTTTAATGCACGGAATTCGTTCTCTGGAAGGGCTTTTTGCGTGGAAATACTCTGCCTCCGTGAAAACGAGTCCAACACGCGCTAAATCCGCGTCAATTCATGTGTATCATGACGATGCGCTTCACTTCGCCCTGTTTTGCATATCAATTTATATTCAACTAGATTTATCGTAACAGGTCTACACGCAGCATATCTATTTGGCTGCCGCGAGATATTTCAGATCGTTTGAGATCGCGATCCGTTAAATGTTACTCAGTGAGTAATGCTCACTAATAATTTCGTTAATTATAACGACAGTTAAGATCCTCGAAAGGTGCATTCGAGCATTTCACTTGAGCGGCAAGCGCATCAGTGAAGAACCTCGAATAATTACAGTATTCAAAGTGAACTTGACTTGCAGACATGCGGCAATTTGACGCTATTAAAATGTAATTTCATACGTTTGTTTCTGTCAGGAGTCCTGACTCGGGACGCGCTATAGAATTAATGGTCGGGAGGCGAAATGTATTAATATAAAACGCTAAGCAGATGATTATAAGCCTATGATTAGCGGTGGTAAAGCGAAATTTATATTTTCTACATACGTTGCGTATCAAATGATCGTCGCTTTAGAACGTGAACAGAATGAAAGGCGCGAAGAAGGAGGATTGCAAAATGGGCAACACAAAAGGCATTAACTGTTGAGCAAAACGGCCAAGAGTGAGAGATAGACACGAATATTTGTTCGTCTACTCGTTTGTGTCAGTCCAATTTGGATCGTCGATTGGCAATTGTATTGGTTTCTGTGGTTTGCGGTAACTTTTTTGCTGGCTAACCGAATCAGTCTGTCTCTTGCCGAAACAGATTACGAGCCCAGTAAGTCAACGATGCGCTTAAATTAAGTTGCGTTGCGTTCAAGCAAACAAACGAATCAGATACAAAGCTGATTGATTTTGGACAAAAATCAAGGGTAACGGTGGATGAGATGCGAACGGACTTGGAGTTGGACTCGCAGTTCGCAGTGAGAAGAAGAATGACGGAGAAAACCTCCAGAAAGCCTCCACCCAGAAGAAGTCGCAGTGCATCAGTGCAAAAAAGCGAGCAACAAACAAAGCATGGCATGAATTGATTTTGCGTGCTAACTGTTGGCCCATATAAATTGCGTCGTGGTGAGACAGTTGTGCCTTCGTACCATCTTTGCATTGCCGCACTCCATTGTCGAATTACTTGACCTGACTCGCTCCTCTTCTTTTCTCTTTGTACCACTTAATGACGATTATTATCGCGTCTTTATGTCTTGTCGGTGGCGTTTCCTCACCCGTCAGTCAACCGACCACCTTGCGTATCATTTCCGCTCCCTGTGCAGGACATTGCAATGCGACGATAACGGTTCATGATATTGACGAGTTTATCGCCTTGACATCTCGTTCTCATTCTCGTTCTCGTTTAAGAATCCCAATTGGCAAATCACATTGGTAATCGTAATCATTCGGCCCCTAAGCAAGCGCGTCTAATTGATGAAATAGCGCACCTGTTAGAACGAACAAGTAGTGAGCGCGAGTTCATAACCATACTCATATATATGTTTACCAGGAGCGCTGCGTTTTGGGCAATAGCTCCATGGAAGTCTGAAGAAGTCACTCATCCGCGAATTCCTTCCTTCTCCTTCTTCGACTCGATTCTCGTTGGTTTCTCAATACTCGATTGTTCGGTGTGCGAGACGGCACCACATCGACATCGGCAGTTTTGGTGTGTGGCCGCCGTGCTGTGCTCGCCAGGTGATGAGTCTCACGACGATCAATTGGTGGTGAACTGATGCCAAACTTTATCGCGAATTGATTCGTATGATTCCGGTGTGTGTGAATACATTCGTTCGTCACTGAATGGCGAATCGCTCGTAATTGTGGTGATTATTGTTTGTCGCATGTGTATGAAATTGTCGACGAATTTCATACCGGTTGAGCATAATAATGACGCGTTCTGCGTGTGTCGCTTCTTCACCTGCTTATTTCGGGTAAATGGCAAGTTCGATGTGAACGCGACAACATAACAACAGTTGTTGACTTGTCCTGACTTGACTCGACTATTTCTCTGGTCTGTCACCGATTATTTTGCACATTTATAAAATTGCGTGTGTGTTTTTGACGCGAATCTATCCTTAAATCCTGACATTATCGCATCAGATTGTGTGACACTGATTCGCAAGATGTTCACCGTTGTCGTGCAGTGTGGATATTTTTCGGTGTTCTTGATGCCGTGATAACCGCTATAATGAACCGGGTTAATCCAATTTGATGAGTGCACCAAAAGCGCGGCGAGCAATGAAGAGATGCGAGATCGTTTTGTGGTAGTCTTGTTGTCGCTGATAACCGCAACTGCCCGAATGTTGTCACCCTGGTCGCATGCCAGTGCCGATGCCGCCGACGTAATTGATAATGCAAATGTAACTCGTTTGCATAATGGTGCCATTATCGTTATTAGCAACGATTATCGAATGTGGCGTAATGACAGCGGCGTTGAACGGCGCTTATTTCCGTGGAACAAGTCGAATTTGGCAACTGTCGACACACGTCTACATCGCGATGCTGGTCACGAAATTCGGCCAACTAATGTGACAAAGACGGTGCTGGGATCGCGGCGATCAGTGAACAAGCGAAGTAGTCCCAACGTCAATTCGTTCGATATTGACAAACTTTTGAAACAAGAGTTCGACTCGCGAATCGATCAAACGGTCCGCGTCATCACTCAACCGACGCCAAACTTATTTTCTCGATTACCTCCGCTGCCAAGAGAACGATTTCCTTTTATTGAATACCAAGCGCCAAAGAGAGACCGAAATAGGCATAGGAATCATAATAATCATAATAATCACAACCACAATCATCGTAATCATAATCACAATCACAATAATAATGGCAGCAAACTCGTGTTCAGCGACGGGACAATCGAGATCATCGATATACCGACGGCCATAGAGCGACCGCCGATGCCGCCAAAAGTGACGAAAATCATCAGGAAAGTGGCCAACACGACGAGCAGGACCCAAGTTAAGACACCTGTCCCGCTCTACGACTGGTCCGTCAGAGTCGGAATCAATGGCTCGTTGAGTCCTTTGACACCACCCGCTGTTAATGTGTCACACTTGAGAAATTTGATTATTCGAAAGGAAGATATCGATGGTACTGAAGCTGAATTTGGCGTAACGAAGGTACCACCACCACCACATCTGATCAGCGGTGGCCGCGGCGGTGGGCTTTCCAATATGTTTGGATTAGAGAACTCCGTCATATATCCGCGACAGGATAGCAACGTGTCGCACGGTACCATTTTCGACGAGTATGATTATGCGGCCGAGAACAGTATCGTCCAGAGTGGAAACGTGTCGGCCGAAGACACGTCGACCTTCCCGCCAAAACCGAAATACCGACTCACTACCGAACGACTCGCATACATCTTGATTGGGTCGTGCTGTGCACTTAGTGTTTTGTGCCTGATTCTCGTGGCGATGAGCATTCGCTGTCGTGATATGTGCGACGATTACCGAAGTTGGAAGAAAGCCGAGAAGGCCGCGCTCAGGTGGCATCGGCACAGATTCCGACCGCACTACCACCATTCTCGTGAGATTTCGCGTTACTTCCAATCGGCACTCGGTGAGCCGGGCGGTGTTGAAGAACAGACGAGCGCCGTTCCTGCACCCATGCTTGGCCGCTCGTGTTGCCATTGTGTTAGTTGTTCCAATTCATGGCTCTTTCGCGACCCGAACAAGCACGTTTCGTGGGTCTGCCCGAGCGGCTACTTTCACCCGATCCCGCGCGGGAAACTGCCATTCGGTGCCGCGTCCAGTGTCAACACGTTCCTTCCACGCCATACAGAGACGATGCCCGTTAACGACGATGACGATGATGATGATTCGCTTGACAGTATCGCCGTCGGTGACAGGCGAAGCGGTGGCCAACAACAATGCACCTGCGTTGATCCACCGCCAGCGAACTCATATCAGTCGAATGACAATCACCACCAGCCAAATCATGTTCAGCATTCGCGTGGACAGAACGGTAATGCCGTCATTTCCGGCAATGTTGTCGGAAATCAGTCGTCATCTTGGCTGCATTCGAACGGCAATGGCATTCATCGCGGTCGTGGTCATGCAGAGAGAAATGCTGTGGTGACTGCGAGGCACCATCAGCAGCAGCACGGAGCCGAAGTGTTGATTTGGTCGAATAACGACGACAGACTAATTTAGTGACTAAATTGATGATAGTGCTAAATAGTGCCAGAAATGCGTAAAGTGTACAGTTTAAAACGTTTAATACTAATTCGTATTTATATAAAATGCGCTTAATATTGATTTACGTGCGATTTGTCTCGCTCAATGTGGCGGTGCTAATGGGATTCGATTCGCTTCGCTCGGCTCGCGATGTGTTTTATGTTCCTTAAACTCATAAAATTGTAATTATATTTTTTTCTAGGCTGAGGAAGCGAAATTCGCCGCGGAGAAGGCGTTCGAAGAGTGTTCCGATATTGCGAGACGTGAGGTAAGATGAAATGAACAAGGAATCGATGAGGTTGACTAATGGGTGATGCTTAATACGTCTCGGAAGTTTCTGATGCGTTAAAAATTACCATTGCCGTAATTTGATTGCCTTTTTCACACAATTCTATTGAATTATGAACTCTTGTTTGAAATGCAGATCAAAAGTTTCCATGTGAAAAGAGTCACAGACGTGGCCGCGTGCCTTCATCGTTATGCCGATGCACAACTTCTGGTGGCCAGGTATTAGCTTTATATTCGTGTACAACTATTACGCTAAATTTCTTTTATTTAGAGACATGCACTTAGTACTGCAGAAGGCTGTGGACGACCTGAAGAAGTTCAGCATCGATGTCGAATGAGTCCGTATTTCGCGCCCAACGACAAACGGGACCGCTCCTCTTCCCATTCTCTCGCCTGGACTGTTTCTACTCGCACGTCACTTATTGTTTCACAATTGGTGCCATTACTTTCATATCATATCGATCAATCAAGTGCAGTTGATGGTGATCAAATGCGTCGATAGTATTATATTTAAATATCGCCTTATGATATTTGGGCTGCTGATACCATGGTAAAGTGTGGCGAGAATTGTCGTTATGCTTATTTTATGAGTACTTGAGATGAATTGCAATTCCATTTATTCTATTTATTTTGTGCACAGTAAGCGCGCACACAAGCCAATTGATTGAAAGTTTTTTTTAGTCGGTTACGTAATTAAAAGTTAGTCTTGTCGAACGCCGCCATCTCGAGTGCTCGAATCGAGCAATATTGTCGTGCGTCATTCGGATTGCAATTCGACCCACTTCGCGTGAAAAAGTTGTGCGCTTATTCTGCTGGTATTTCACGCAATCGTGAAACGCGTCAAACTCGTGATTGCTGTGCGGTTCGATGTGTAATATTTGATTGCAGTCTGATTCTTCGCACTGGACTGCACGTATTCTGCGTGCCCTCTGAAACGTAGGTGCAACGTTTGTGTCCCGTCCGTGCATTGCAACATCCACCAGTCGGCGTGTTTCTAATTGCTGATCGACCTCGTCATCATTACAAGCAGCGAAGGACAAACGATAAACGTTCTCTGAAGAAGAAGATCGTCGCAAGTCTGGCGGCTCGACCAACGATGCTGAATTTGGGCACGGCAGCCACCAGGACAACCCAGAACAACCAGGGCCAATCTCGCGCCCAACTGACACCGAAAACGACGCCGGTCACCAACGATTATACCATCACCGAGAAGTGCTTGGGACTCGGGATCAACGGCAAAGTTGTCCAGTGCTATGACAAGCGGACAAATGGACGCAAGTTCGCACTGAAAGTAAGCGAACTGGTGACCGATTTCTGCCTGCCTAACTTTGCTCTTTAAGGCTGCCCGTTAGACGAGTATGAAGTTTGCTGCTATTCCACGCACGCAGCTAGCATTTCCTTAATGACCCACTCAACTGATTACGGGCATAGTTAATGTGTGTGTTTGCAAATAAACAAAGTTATGCATACTTTGCCTTGTTCGTCCATCCCTGAACGACTTATGATATTGCATTATTGCGCGATGATGCAATTTGCTGTAAAGATTCTCCGGTATGATGACCTGAACATTGCACGCGCATTGCGGTGTTCGCACGCGACACGATCTGTGTCTGTGTCATGCCGGAATGATACAGATTCCCGTACCAGTAATGGGTACTGGTGACGAGAAGGGAAATTTTGTTAGTCACTCGTGCCAACGCACCGCCGAATACACGTATAAATAACTTGATCGACGACACAACAGTGGCACAACACCAAACATTCGTTCTCGCTAAATAGAAATAGACTATTTGAGATAGTGCATGGAAATGACAGTGCATGGAGATACTTTATACTACTTTTCGGGGAAACGCAGCTTTGTTCCCCAGGCTCTTCTGTCGCTATTTCCTCCAATGTCGCTATTAACGTTTTTGTCATGCAAATTAATTGTCTGTTTCACCTTCACTTTAGGTCCTGCGCGATAATCCGAAAGCGAGAAGAGAAGTCGATCTGCATTGGAAAGCATCGAATTGCAAACACATTGTCAACATAATTGACGTTTATGAAAATGTTTATGGCGGACACAAATGCTTGCTGGTGATTATGGAATGGTACGAAAGAAGATCAGAAAGAGAACTCGAATCACGTGTCATTCATCATTTGTCACATATATCTGTATCTGTATCCCTTTTTTCTAGCATGGAAGGAGGCGAACTCTTTCAGCGTATTCAGGACAGAGCCGAAAACGCATTCACTGAACGTGAAGCTGCCGAAATCGTGCACGACATTTGCGTAGCGATCCAACACCTTCACCGTCTCAACATCGCTCATCGTGACCTCAAGCCCGAGAATCTGCTCTATAGCAGTCGCAACGACCAGCTCGGAGTTCTCAAGCTCACAGATTTTGGCTTCGCCAAGGAGACGACACAACAGCTCGCCCTTCAGACTCCGTGCTACACGCCCTACTATGTTGCACCCGAAGTTCTTGGACCAGAGAAATACGATAAGAGTTGCGATGTGTGGTCCTTGGGGGTTATCATGTATATTCTGCTATGTGGCTACCCCCCATTCTACTCTAACCACGGTTTGTCAATTTCTCCGGGTATGAAGAAAAGGATTCGCGCTGGTCAGTATGATTTCCCTGATCCAGAGTGGAGACACGTTTCACAAGACGGTAAAACGCTGCAATGACGTTTACGTCACGAGCAAAAATGATTTGTTTTTAACAATCTTAGCAAAGGAACTAATTCGCAGACTCTTAAAAACTGACCCATCCGAGAGGCTGACGATCGAAGATGTTATTCGGCATAAATGGATAAGCGTAAGTCGCTCTCTCCTAATACTCATTTGGCTCCCATTCACGTTCATTCTCTTTATTTTGCAATAGGGATATGCGGAAGTTCCACAGACACCTCTCTGCTCCGTGCGTGTTCTCCGCGGTAAGTTCACTTTGAATATGTCAGCTAAATTGTGATGAATCTAATGATGCTAAATTATGTCTGTTGTTTCTGACGTCACAGAGGAAAACGAACAATGGCCAGAAGTGCAAGACGAAATGACACAAGCGTTGTCCACGATGCGAGTAGATTACGATTCCAACGTTCATTTGAAAAATCTCGATAATTCCAATAACAAATTGCTGGAGAAACGCAAAGCAATCAAGACGAATGATTAGCTTAGTTAGAATAGATCTCTACCGCTTTCGATTGGCTGGGATCAAAACCAGATTGACGGATTTACGTTTAACGATGTGCCTTCGCTTGTGCCAATCATTGATAGATGAATTCGTTTGGTGCTACTCATGCGAAGAAGTATTTTTAGTTAGTTCGACAGATTTGCGTATGCTAGTGAATGGGTTACGATCCCCGGTCGAATCCTGATGATCAGAGAAGTAAACTCACGTTATGTATCTCCTTCTTAATAAGGTGCCTTCATTACATATTTTACCGAGATTACGAATTTTACAATTTATGTTAGGAGCAGTTTACTTTGTAAGAGTTTTGACCGCATATATTAGCGGATATCCAATGATGAATTAAATGCACGCAGTTAAAATTACTCGAGATATGTCGTAGATATTGGTTGACATCTAACCGCAAATGCTTGTGAGTGAGGTTATTTTGGTAAGTGCATAGAGCCGATTTAGGTGGCTCGTATTTGAATGCTGATATTCAAAATTGGCGCCCCAACGACTGAATGCTTGTTGCGCAAATGCGTTCGGCCGATAGAAGGGAGACCGATAAAACGACGCGACCATCGCCACCAGGACTGAATCAATCGAACGCATCGAATATCACCTGTATTTCGCTCATCTGGCCTGGTTTGCCGACAGTTACCTCTGAGGACACATCGACGCTCGATCGTCGCTGAACTTGTGAGTAATCGGTGCTCTGTCGGGTTTCATTCGCCACCGCTTGACGTCGTTAATCATCGATTTATTTAGGTCAGATTCTAATCGCCAGCGTGTTCGTATTGTGCCCTCGACACTTTTTTCAAGCCCGAGCTCGATCACGGTCAGAACCATGATCGTCGAAAACGCGGACATGCTGCGGACCTGGCTGACATCGTACTTGGAGCCGCTCTGCGATGCAGATCCCGTCGCACTGGCCAAGTACGTCATGGCGCTCATCAAGAAGGAGAAGTCCGAGAACGAGCTCAAGACTTTTTGCATGGACCAACTGGAAGTGTTTCTCCAGAAGGAAACTAACAAGTTTATTGATGTTTTGTTCGATTCACTCCGGACTAAGTCGTATATGAAGAACAACAGTGAGCCATCAACGCAACCATCAGGCGCACCACCTTCATTGTCGTTGTCGACAGCATCTGCGGGAGTGACACCGTCAATAGCGACGAGTACAAGTACGAGTGCGAGCGCTCCATCAAATTCTGTCGATTCGCCTGCTGTCAGCAAGACCAATACAAGTAGTGTCGAAAATAAGCTGTCCAGTACAATTACAGCACCAGCGAATACGTTGGTAAATTATCACGGTGAAAGCAAGGAGAACAGCAGCAGCAGTACTGGCGGTAGAAAGCGATCAAGAAGTCGTTCAAGATCGAGGACACCAATGAACAGAAGTAGTAACAGTCGTGGCGGTGATCGAGGACGAGGTGGTCCGATCAGAAATGCCGACAGTTATGATGATCGACGACGAGGTCGACACAATCCAGGACGTGGTGTGTCTCGACGTGGTTTCGGCGGTGGTTATAACAGAGATCGCGATCATAGACGGTATCCTGCACGTGATCGTGATAACCGACGTACCCGAAGCAGGTCGTGGTCATCTCGAAGCCGTTCACGATCATCGTCGCGTTCGCGGTCGCGATCAAGGACTCCACGTAGATCTAGAACGAGAAGTCGTTCGCGCTCGCGATCGGTGAAACGCTCGAAGCCATCGTCAAGAACACAAAGTCCGATACGTACGCCGACACCGCCTAAGGAGACGTCGAACGATTTGAAGAAACGATGCAGAGACTACGATGAGAAGGGTTACTGTATGCGCGGTGACCTCTGTCCGTAAGTAGCTCGATTACAACTTTTTTTAAAAAATAAATTAGAATAAGTTTCAAGAATATCATGTCATTTGTATTTTCCTGTTTCATTTGTCCACAGCTATGACCACGGAAGCGATCCTGTCGTGCTTGACGGTAACGTCGCTCCTGGTTTGTTGCTGCAAGGTGGTCCTGGGGGAATTGCGCCGCCAGTGAGCGCAGCGGTGACGACGAGTACAGGGGGACCTACATACATAGGCGAACCGAATTTGGAACCGTACAACCCAGAAGCGCCAAGCATGGACCGACATCCACGAGCAGCACCTCCCAGAATGCCGCCTGTTCCGTACTGGCATCCGATGTCCGGTATGAGAGGAGGACCACCGCATCTGGGACCACATGGACGCCCGCGAATGCCTCCTCCATTCATGTGTCCACCGCAGCCGCAGCAAGGTCGACAACGAGAATTGATCGGTGTGCCGACTGTAGGTGCAGATACCGATATGAACAAAGGAAATGGTTTCGATATCCATAAGCGAGGTAGAGGTCGCGGAAGAGGAGGGTATAACCGCTTCAGCAATCGAGGCAGGATTCCTCATGAAAATCCCGACAGGTGCACGCTGGAAGTGCGCAAAATACCCCCCTACATGAACACTATCAAAGACTTGAATGAACATTTCTCAAAGTTTGGTACAATTGTCAACTTGCAAGTGAAATATGAAGGCGATCCGGAAGCTGCATTGATTCAGTACTCTAGTCACTCAGGAGCGCTGTCAGCACATCGTTCGACCGAAGCTGTTCTCAACAACCGATTCATAAAGGTGTTCTGGCACTCGAAAGAGCAACAGCAATTGCATCAACCTGAAGAGAGTCTATCGCAGAAAGATGGCGAGCGAGATGCGACGAAGGCGGCGACCGAGCAGCAGAATGCAAACGGAAGTGGAAGCACTGAGTCGAACTCAAATGGCGAAGCGAACGGACCGACACAGTTACGACGACGCAGCATCAAGGAGCGATTGGGACCGAAAATCGGCGAAGAGGAGCAGCCTATTGCGCCACCGCCATCGAGAACAGTGTTCAATCCGGCACTGCTCAAGAAGAGTAAACTTCCAGAAACGCCATCAATAGAGAAGCAGAAGAAAGACAGTAAGGATAAAATGGCGAAAAAGATCGAACTTCTGCAGATGCAGAAAAAGAGACAAGACATGGTCGCGTCGATAGTGCGGCAGCAGAAAATTTTAATCGAGAAGATGGAGAAGGCGAAAGATGAGAAGGAACGCGTGAATATCAAGTCGACACTCGATATGTTGATGCAGACGGCGAGAAAGTGCATGCCGTCGAAAGAGAGCAACGAACAGAGTCCTCAGAAGCCGGATCAGGACCAGAAGGAGAACGAGAACGAAGAAGAGACTGTTTTGACATCGGAGCCTGACACTTAAACTCGTCGACTCTCATTCTCATCTCTCATCATTTCTTCATATGAATTGATTACTGAGTTTTCTGTTTTGCTTTAGAATTTGTTAGGTTAACATGTAACTATAATGATTATCATTATTATTTTTGTGTCTGTAATTATACACGTTAGATATTTTGGTTCTTAATATGTATTAATGATAATTGGCTGTGTACGATATAATGCGCTTGGGGTGTGGGGTAACGAGTATTACGTGAGCGAAAATATTGCACAATATTC
>JAGGCA010000886.1:55947-67659 GCA_022876805.1 Osperalycus tenerphagus | reverse complement strand
TGCATCGTGTCACGCTCATCGAATTGCACAGAGTGACCAAACACAATCGCTGTTTGGCGATCTTTGTGTCGGCAAGCGTCAAATTGAACGTAAATAGCATGTTTCGAAGAAAGAAGGTTGGCGAGTTGCGATTTGTTGACGAGGGGCCGCTGCTCGAAGAGGCCGGCATGCGGTAGGTTCTTCTTCTTGTTCTTCTAGCATTTCTCTCTCGTACCGAGCATTTCGAGCACCGAGTCCTATAAGAGAGATGTTTCTTTACCTGTCTATATTACGACATGTATACCACGATTACGACGTGTGTTGCGACATAAAGAAGCATAAACTGAGACTTCGGCCTCGATCACCTCACATCTCTTTCATTGTCTCGAAGTTCACAGTCCAAGTCCCACAAAATTCTTTTCTCTCGTACTCGTTCGCCCTCCCAGCAACTTTTACAATGCTCTTCAACTCCTTGTCGCAATAAATTCTTCACCCTCTCGGCGTTGTGTTTTCCATGATTGCGACTCGGGCAATCACGTTTCTCGCACGCATTCAGATAGCTAAAAGCCTGCTAATTGGTTATATGGATCGCCGTTAACCGAAGTGGTCATGAGGCCGATGTGCCGCTACACATTTCGATACGAAGCAGAAGCCAATCAACCATAACGTCCAATTTCGTGATCACATTTCTACATTTACATCTCTGCGACGTGCTTCGTATAGGTTCAGAAGAGAGATGCTGACGATTTGGGTGCTGACCGACAGGGAAAAACAGGAAAAAATGCCAAAGATACCGCACAACAACAACATCAACAACGTGACACGATCGAGTCGGTTGGTTACGTGATTGAATGGCGTGATTGAATCGTTGTGGTCTGCATTAATTCGGTTTGGTTTGGTGAATGAAGCATCGAAATCGCTCTCGTGGGATCGATCTGGGCCGCGATGCCGCGATTGCCAAAAACCCTTTCGAAGAACGGAACCAGTACGTGGCATATAAATTGTAGTGTCGAAATGGCGAAAATGACGTGAAGAGATGAAGAAGAGGAGAGCTGGAGGAAAGTTTGGTTTGGATAACGATATGCGAAATGATGCGGGACACAGCACGCATTTAGACAGATTGCGTCGACGGAAAAACCATCAACCGGCCGAGATGATCGAGGAAACGAGCGGCATCCGAACATGATCCACTTGGGATTCGATCAACTATGCAGGCCGCCGAAATTATGTTTATTGCGAAGCGATGTGAGACCTGCATTCGGAGGAGAATGTAAATGTGGATGAGAGCCTAGTGGTCGATGTGCATGCAAAGCATGACCACATCACCATCGCTTCCTAGACATCTCCATCACCATCTCCATCACTTGCTGCTGTACGCGTCGGAGTGCCGCATTCGTCCACCGGTCCACATAAAACTTCCCGGGCAGTCGGTATGCATCTCCGACGCCGCGATATGGCCATAAATGGTGCGCCGAGATTGTAAAAGTGCACTGTCGTCGAAATCGTGTCGCTAATTTCATGCCAGATTCATTAGCTAATGAGTTGTAAGTGAAGGCTCTATCTGACCATTTATATGATATGGCAATTCGCCCGATGTGGTGCCAAATCATCACCCACGATGACCTCGCTGAAAGGAGACACACGAGAGAGACACGGAGGACGATAGAGAGAGTCCGAGTCGGCGCCTCTCCAATCATATCGCCTCGCCGACCGGTCACCCTCAAAAACCCTTTCACGAGCCGCTCTCCGCCGTTTTGCTTTATCAGCCTCTTCGTCAAGACATGGCTCGTGGCGAGGGATTACTTGCCGCGATTGACTCGTTCACTGGACGCTGGACATTCAACATTCGACTCTTATCGACGACATGGAAAAGTCACCAAGTCTTCGGCTATTTATATGCACATCGAATATCGCACCACTCATTATCATATCGATGGTATGAGGCTGAAAGCGAAAGTTTGTTTGGTCTGAGATCGAGTTATCATGGACCGAAGCCTTCGGAGACACGATTATTTGAGTAGGCGCTTCAGTAAACGAACGCTAATTGCAAATTGATGCGATTCCCATTTCTTTGGAGCCAACGACGAAAAGAAATCAAAAGACGTTTGTAAAGTGCTTTTCGCCGAAAACTTTCACGACTTTCTGTCTGCGACCATCAGGCGATCAGTAACAGCAGTCAGCAACGACCAACAGTTTAGTTATATCATTATTATGGGCTAAACAAAATTCGTCATGGTCATCTTCGGGACGCTACAGAATTTCATGGGAAATGACATGATTAAGACATGACATCCGATCGTCTCGGCCTATCAATCGCTAATCACCGATACCATGACCATCAACATTACGACTCCGGACGCCTGCAACAAACTCGTTACGATTTTGATGATCTCTTCGCCATCTCGTCCGATTTATGGCACGACCAGTTGACCAGAAACACTGCAGGTGTTTTAGACGCAAACATGATCATTCTGGCTGGCAATGTCGTTCTTGTTCTTGCTCCTGCTGTCGCTCTTCGCTCTTGCAGTCGCAGTTCCAGTATTCAAACAATCAGCATCTGGTTCTGGTTGCGCGCCGATCTTCAGTTTCAGGTATTAGAGAACTTTATGACAGCCATTGAAGCGGCGTCTTTCATGTCGCTGATTTTATGACATTTTGTGAACAATGCGCCAAAATTACGAAGAAACAAACCAGCCCAGCACCAGCACTGTTGAGAAGGAAGATGCGAGCCCGGGAAGAGATGTGCGACAATCGGTCGGTGAAAAGGACACCGAAAACAAAAAAGAGAGAACCGATAAAATCGCAAAACAACGAAAACGAAGAATAGGTGCTAAAAGAATGGAACGCAAATGAAATTCGTGTGGTGAAGACAAGGAATACACATGAAGCACACTGCAATAAAAACTGAATCGTGTTGAATTTCAATCAAAAATTGATCTCCATGGAATCATGAAGTGAAATAGATCTGTTCTAGTGTCGATGCTGTCGAGCTGTGTGCCTGAGACAGATACCAAGAAACTTGATGCCAACAAATCCGGCAAATGTGATAATTAATGACTCTATAAAATGCCTATAAGAGCAATCCAAGGTGATAGCCAACAATTTTCTCACCGTCATAAGTGCAATATTTTCATCATCATGGATAAGAACAACAAGCATCAGGAGATTATCGCAAGAGTGTGAAAATGAATTGGTGTCCTATGGTGCTCTCTGATTGGCTCTCTCCGCCCCTGATGGTTCAAAAGAGAAGGTTCGAGGATGGTGGTGGATCGACGATGGGCGTTCACGCGTCGGATCTCTTCTGTTGTCGGGTCAGTTCTTAACAAGGTGCATTTGTCACACTGCTTTTGGTGTCGTCTGCCGTTTCTGATGATATGCTATCAACTCTTCCGCAGTCGACAGCGATGAACGCTCACCACTGGCCAGACGTCAAGCAATCCGCTTGGTACCCCATCACTTCGGCGATGTGCTCATCGACCTCTTCATGCACAGGCCGCGGTCCCGGGCCTGTCATGACGGGCTCCCCATTCGATGAGTGGCCACCCGGACAAACGTCATCATCTCCTCTGTCTGCTGGCTCTCCGGTGAGCGCTCTCCCACCCTGCGCCTATGCCGCTATGTCGATGGCTCCCGGCAACATGTCGATGTCTCCGGCAGCGATGTCGATGGCAACAAATGCTTACGGACAGCCGATCCACGTCGGACCCTACCACCACCATCCGCATTCTGGTGCTCACCGACCTGATCCATACTCGGATCACCTTCACGCTCAGTACCACCACGCCGTTCATACACATCCGGCGAATAGCATCGGAATCTTGCAACCAGCGCACAATGGAATTACTCCCGTTATTCCCGGCCATCCGAGTCCCGATTCAGGACTAACAGTGTCGAGTGATGGTGTCGTGAGTGGATGGGAATCGCCATCGGTGGCGATCAAAGAAGAACCGCTTGGTGGCAGTTGCTCGAATGGGACAAGCAGCACACCGAACGCGGCGCCCAATGATGGAGGTGGTGGCGGCACGGATTCCGCTTCGATCGTGTCTAACGGCACTCGACCGCAACCAGCTCGCAGTCCGTTCGAGTGGATGAAGAAGCCATCCTATCAAAACCAACCTAATCCAGGTATGGAGCCTGCTAGTAAGTCACTTATCGTCGTCTTTATTCAAGTCTGTTGTCTATTATTCTGAATTATGTCAACATAAACTTGGCGATGAACGGCGGAAGGCAGGTCTCACTCTTTAATTCAGTATCGAGCCATGAATAATCCGTTTAAAGCCAGCTTTCGGGTTCTTGACCGCACTCAAAGAGACCGGCGGTCGGCGTGAACCTAATTTCGCATTGAATCCCTTTTCCTGGGGGATGTAATCGACACATGCCGATGCCGCAATCGCTTCGATATGTCGCCCCAATGACAATGGCTGACGATGATGATGCAGACGTAGAAGGGGAATGACGATCAGGTAGAGACGAGTTGAGTCAAGTGCTCCAAGGTGCTTAATGTGAATGGCTGCAGGCATTCTCCGCTCGCCTTTTGATGCTCGCCGCTTGGCTCGACTTCTCGACAATGACTTCGTGCATGGCACCTACGACAGTGTATGAAACAGAGGCACAAGTGGACATGTTCGGACTGCGAATTGGTTACCTTTATGAGAGCGACCGAGATGTGGCGAGCAGTTTCAGGTCCGAGTCCAAGTCATTAACTAGCTTCTTGTGTGCTCCTTCTTCTCATGAGTGTGTGTCCGTCGATGCATTCTCATTTACTCTTATTGTCTTGCTGGGTCTTTAACCTCCTTTTCTGGCTCCCGATTGCTGCACGGACCTCTTCTTTTTGCGAGGAGATTAATGCGTTTTTAAAGTGACCACAGCTCGTGGACACGACACGGACACGACACGGACACGGCGCGGCAACTGTCCAAAAGGCGCGCTCATTCCTCGATCTCCGAGCTGATTGTTTTATTTATCGCCAAGGCGCAGTGTTTAACTCGCATTTTGTGGTTTGTTTCACTCGAGTCCAAGATCATATTTCAAATTGTTTTGTGACCAGTATAACGTTAAGTGGCAAGTGGCTTCTTCTTGCGCCCAGGCACTTTCACCACTTCTCCTTCTGTCCGTCCTCCTCTCACCGCTCTCTCTTCTCCAGTATCATAACCGTGACAGCTTTGTTAGCGTGAAACTGCGATGAAAACAGAATCGCATCGAATGGTTTGTAATGCAATGACAGCAACAGAGGGCCAAAGAAGGCCTTTTGTGATTTCGAGCACGTCAAGAAATTTACAACCGTTTAGAGAGTTGTAAAAACGCGCCACGCTTTTTTGCTACGGTCGTCGTTACTGATTTTAGAGAGGACTTTCGTTCGTAACGGTCACAGGCTGCCGAATATCGCGCAATGGTCTGCATGTTGATCACCATGCGAATCATTCCTCTGTGCACCAACCACCGCAAACGATTAATTACTCTTGTAGGATGCATAAATTGTGCGTAAAACTTCATTACAATCATTGCCAATGCCAATGTGCGCAACGAAGTTAAGAGTGCGGCTCGTGTGTCACCGCGTTCATCGGAATTGTGATGAGATAGCAGCGGATTAAGATATCAAATCGATCGGAAGTAGTGAACAGAATGCGACTGAAGAATGTGCCGAGAGAGAGAGAAAAGATCCGAAAAGGACGCACTTACAAAGCGTTGTCTTATCGATACTCGCTAATCACGTTACGAATTTAACGTGGTGATTTTGTTTTGCGGTTCTCGATGGTAGTCGTGTTTCGACCTACGTCTTTAGTGGTGTGATGATGATAATATTGCATGCATCAACACGAACATCGCGATAAGAGCGGTCTCCGATCACCGAACACGGTCGGAAAGGTGCGTCTCGGTATCTTTGATGTTGTAAATCCAGCACGTATTTGCTCGCGTATTCGCACATCGCACACCTGAAACTTAAATATGACGAACATTTTTCGTCGTTGCCCAGCGCGTCTGATGCGATATGATGCAAACGACAACGAGATCTATGTCTGCCGTTAATACCCTACTCATTTCTGTTGACATCTGCATTAATTCTACTTGAAATACCGAGCGGATTAATTGAAATGCCGTCTCGGCTTCTTCTTGTGTCTCATTAGGCAAGACGCGCACGAAAGACAAATATCGGGTCGTTTACAGCGATCATCAAAGACTCGAACTCGAGAAAGAGTTTCATTACAGTCGGTACATCACCATCAGGAGAAAGTCCGAATTGGCCAGTATGTTGGGATTGTCGGAGAGACAGGTTCGTTATGTCGCTGGTACCTAACCTGAATCTATCGTTTGCCTAATATCGGTACAATGCTTTTGTTATAGGTCAAAATTTGGTTTCAGAATCGTCGTGCGAAGGATCGAAAGACGCAAAAGAAACGCGATGAGATCATCCGCAAAGACAGAGATCATCACCATCTAACCCACAATCACATTAATCAGGGGCCCATTCATTCGCTGCATGGTTTGTTAAATTAAACGAGTTACGATTTGTTGTAAATAAGTATGCAGTTTTCGAGTCCATCATCACCATCACCACATCAGCCATGATCATCACCTGAACTTAGTGTTGTTTGTCGTTCATCGGTATTACTACCATTCTCCTGTTTACTCCACAATCATGTTCATTTGCATTCATCCTTAATGATGCTGAGACTTATTAATCAGCTGAAGTTAAATTTGATCTAATGGCCAAATTACAAACTTAAACTCCTGCGCAATCTAAATACTTATTACCAACAAATAGCAAATAGTAAATTGTAGCGATATCACACATGATTAGGACCGTTTGCATTTGTGCATCGTGCCATTATAGCTTGCTTATTTCAGTTAATCGATCACAGAATGATCGATCGATCGATCAGGAATTCGTGTCGCTGTCGATATCGATTTGGATACGCTATGAATGTAATCAAGAAAGTGCAATCATTTCACAATATAAGTTGAATATACATAATCTTAATGACTCGTCTCTGACATCTTTATCTCATTAGACTTATGAATTGCTGTTTGCGCATTGCCAACATTTTATTGCTCCGCCGTTCGCGCTATACTAATGCGATTCGCACCAATATCCGAGACCAGCCGCTGTTTTATGATACATACCGAGTCAAGGATTGTAAATTCAGCTCCACACAATGGCGGAGGCAACGAGCGACCGGCCTCTTTCTATTCAGGCGGACAGTATTTATATTTGTTTGACACGGCTGTCGATTTGGTGTCAAGCGTACATAATGCGCTCTATCAATGTCGAGACAAGAAATCGTTGGTGGTGAATTGATAAATGATTGACTTTTTCACTCAGAGAATGGATTGCCAATCGATTAATCACGTCTTTCTCTCGTCTCTTGTGTCGTATCTGTTCCGCATCGGAATGCGATTCTCCGACAAAACGATTTCACTTCTCTCTTCCCTTCGCTCGATCAAAGCCGGCTAATTGCCGTAAAAGAGTACTTTTAATCTACTTAATGGCGACATTAAAATCGGTGAAAATTTCCAACAACATTCGACTGACAGGCAATTACTTGGTGACAGCAAGAAGGAGGAGGATTTTTCTTGCACTTCTTCTTTTCGCCTTTCTTCGTTTTGTGACGCTGATCGCACATCTGAGAAGTTGGTTCTAAGAAGTGTTCCTCTCGCGATGTGTCTCTCCCTGCAGAAACGCACGAACACAATTGTAAAATTGTCGTTTTTTATGGTCAGAAAGCACCCAAGTCGGGAAAATCGTAGAAAAAAGGAGCATGCAATAAAAATAAAAAAGACCTGTTAAGAAAGGCTATAAAATCATAAAAACCGCTAAGAGTTTCTCTCTGATCGCTCTTTTTCGTCCTGTCGCCTTGTTTGCTCTAAAGATATCCTTAAAACAAAGTTAAGAAGAAACCCAAAAGACCCTGAAAAAATAATTGGCTTAAGGCTCTGAGCAAATGCCTGCATGCCAGTTGCATGTCCAGGAGGAGTCAAAGACAAGACCGAAAAGTGCCGAGAAAAAAAAACTTTTCTTCTGACCGACGTGCACATTGCCGAACGTGAAAAGTTCGTAAAACGCTAATTTATGATCAATAAAAATCGTTGCGCAACAGTGCCAGAGTGGAACAAACACTGGACAAAAGTGCGGAAAGTGTGCATGGCATTTCTGGCATAGATTTAATAAAATTCTCATAGTCATGTAATTAATGGTGTATCGAGATTCGGGCGCGTACCCATCGCGCCATCTGGAACCCGGCAAATGAAATGAGTGAATCACACGTGTCTCATTTTTCTGAAGGGCTTCGACAACAATCTATTTTGCTTTACGAATAACAACTGCAGAATGGCATCATCCAAGAACAAGGAGAAGACCAAATCTCAGGTAGACATGACTCTGCAATCGGAGGCCATCACTCAAGCCGTCCTGATCGCCGATGGCTTCAACCAGCGATTCGCCCCGCTGACCAAGTCGCGACCTCGATGCTTGTTGTCGGTACTCAATCAACCAGTAGTCGAATACACGCTCAACTGGCTCTGTACGCAGAACATCCAGGAAGTGTTTATATTCTGCTGCGAGCATCATCAACAAATCAAGGAATACATAAACGCATCGCCGTGGTCGAAATCGACAACGATGTCCGTCTCTATCTACGTCTCGGAAACATTTCAATCGATGGGTGACTGCTTGAGAGAATTGGACTCCAAGGCGCTGATCAGGTCGGATTTCGTGCTTCTGTTTGGCGACTGTATCGGAAACTTGCCGCTGAGCGACATAATGAAAGAGCACAAGAAGTTGCGGTCGAAAGACAAGGGCGCAATAATGACGATGGTGATGAGAAGAGCTCTGCCTGGACATCGGACCAGGTCTGCCGAGGATGAAGCTGTTTACGTGGTGAACGGGGAGACGAATAGGGTGCTCTACTATGAGAAGTTGCTCAACAATCCCAAGAATGTTGAAATTCCGTTGAATATCTTCGTCGAGCATCCGAACGTTCGCGTTCATCAAGATCTGCTCGATACTCACGTCGCGATCTGTTCTGTTGGTGTACCGCTTCTGTTTTCCGATAATTTCGATTATGAAACGAGAGATGATTTTGTAAAGGGCATTCTAGATAACGAAGAGGTCAGGACTGGAGACAGCTGGCTGGTTGTTTTGTCTCAAATTAATGACGACAACTTTCTGTTTACAGATCTTAGGTAATTCTATTTACATGAATATCACCGATGCGGGTTACGCGGCCAGGATTGTCAATCTGGCAGCCTACGACGTTATTACTCGAGATTTGCTTCAGCGGTGGTCTCATCCTGTGGTTCCTGACGCGTGTAACACGTACACATATCAGAGACACAACATATATAGGTCTCAAGTTCATTTATCCAAGTGAGTAAACCTGCCTTCTACGTCTCTGTGTCACTATGTTGTACTTCTTCCTGTTTAGCGATTCCAAAATCCGCCAGAACATGATGTGCGGAAAATCAACAGCGATTGGTGCCAATGCTGACATAACGGATTCTGTAATCGGTAACAACTGCAAGATCGGAGACAACGTCACCATCGAGGGCGCATACATTTGGGATAATGTCGTTATCGAAGATAATTGCGTGCTGAGGACATGCATCGTCGCTGATGGTGCTCATATCAAAGCCAACACGACGATCACTGCCGGCTGCATTGTGTCTTTCGGTGTTGTGTTGGGCCCGAACTTGACACTTAATGAGTGCTCACTTTTGCAACTGGAACCAAATGACGACACTGAAACGGTCGACAGGAAATTGGTAGGCGAAGAAGGAAAAGGTTATCTGTACAAAGTCGATAACGGAAGTGAGAGTTCACTTGATGATTTCGAACAACAAGTTTGGGGACAGCAAACTGACTCCGACCAGGACGATGACCAGTGGAGTTCAAGCACAGTTTTTGGTGACGACATCGAGTCGGATGACCAGGACGATGCGAGTCCCACTCCTGATGATTCAAACTGTAAATCAGACATGCTATTTTCGAGCATGTGATTAATTATCATTGTCGTTTGCTGCAGTATTCTACTCGGAAGTTGTCGACAGTTTGGTTCGTGGTTTCGAAGAAAAAGTCAAATGCGAAAATTTAATTCTCGAAGTGAATTCGTCAAAGTATATATTAACTCCGTTCAAATTGGTACTCCTTTACTTTCTCGTCTACTCTGTTCTAGGCATGCCTATAATGTGCCTATGAAAGAATTGCATTTTCTGGTGACCAGAGCTGTGCTTGAAATTGCGCTCAAGTCCGCCACCGTCACGACTGCTGCTGAATACGTGAAGATCATGATCAGAATTATTGGCCAACTCGCGCCTTTCCTTCGCAATTATGTCAAAGATGTCAACTCGCGAAGTGACTGCATTTCGTCGCTCGAAGAGTCGTGCTTGTTGAAACTGAATAAATTCTTCTCTCCTGTTGTCATGGTGAAACTGATCAATGTCTTCTATGATGAAGATGTACTCGATGAAGATTGTATTCGAGATTGGTACAAGAATCCGAAATTGTTGCATGAAGTGAACGTTGCCGATCAAGAAGCACTCCGCAAGAAGCCGGAGGTCGGTGCCTTAATTCGTTGGCTCGATGAAGGATCGGAAGAGTCTTCGGAAGACGAATGACGATGTCAACTTTTGCTGATGAAGTTGGCGTAAAAATAGGTTGTTTATAATGTCGAATTGAGTAAATCGTTGAGTTTTATTGCTTGCCTTATTTATAACAGCGACAAGAAATGACTTGGCCGAATTGAATGATAACACGATAATAAACTGGAAAACATGCGATGGAACTGTTCCTGCAAACTCCGCAGTTATTCTATCATTATAATCTGTTATAATTTAGTGGTGTGACAACTTTCATTGTCAGGTGATTGTCAGTTGTTGTTCACCACTGGAACTATGTTATGTTGCAATTTCATTTTCTTTCCTTTAATTTATCACCGAAACGCCAATGAGGTTCTGCTGATCAGAGCATATAAAATGCAGTAGGAATTTTGGTAATTGATATTCAGTTGCTAGAGTGCAATAATGAAACATTGGCGACAATGAAACACGTGAAAATCTCAGTTCGTGTTCGTGGTGAGTGGTTTGCAGTGCCGTGTAAAGATGCGAGCAAGCAGACGGTGAGGTGGCTCGCCGAAGATGCGCTCAGACGGTATCTAAAGTTGAAGCCTGCAAAGTCTCATGTTCCCGGAAAAGATGAGAAGATTTACGAAATTCGCAAAACCAAGGGCGGTGCACTCATCGATCCGGATGATATCGTTAATGTTGTGCTTGATGATAATGATTTCGTTTCTATCGGTAGGTCTCATTAACGACCTACTGGCTGATTTTACGCTGCCGTCTAAACCTGATTTTCTAATTCTAGTCCTGGAGAGCGACAAACCGTCTCCGGTTACCGGTGCAGTTGAACTGACATACGTCCCCGAACAGGTGCCGAGCTATTTCAGGCCAGCTCAAGATGTAAGCTGTCAAAATATGTCACAATGGTGAAGTAACTAATGCGTGATTCACTTCAGTATCTCAGAATTGACGGCAATAATTTGGAACCTTCTGATTTAATCAGCTTCGGGAAAGGACACTTCAAAATTGCGGTACGTATCAACGAAAATTTAATAGCTACATTTAACAAGAAAGATCTCTATGTAGCTGTCAGCGGACGCTGAAGAAAAAGTGAAGACGGCAAGAGAACTGCTCGAAGCAATCCTCCGCGAAAACAAAGGTACTCAGATCTATTATGTCTTT
>JAGGCA010000886.1:32043-44981 GCA_022876805.1 Osperalycus tenerphagus | reverse complement strand
CTCTCTCTCTCTCTGTGTTCTCATCCAGAATTGATGTATCTGGAAATTGAGTTCGGTGAGCAACAAAAAACTCAACGAACCGGTCCAAATCTGGCAGTGAATTTGATTTGTGTATTAATTTCTGCTATATTTTTCCCATATTACATGAGAAAAGTCTCGAGGGAAAGTGTTAGTCCGGCGAATTAGCCAATTTCGCGCCTCGTTGTTCTGACATATCGCGGAGAATAGTTAATGAGATTAAAGACCAATCTTTTAAGCTAAATGCTTCCTTCCCATTTGTGTCCTGAAGGAGGTATGGGGTTGAATTTTGTTCGCTTAATGTGAGAGAGATTTTCACATTTCTCTCATTATCTTGCTGCCACGGTTATCCGAAAATCACCTGACTGTAAACTGTCGCGTTGATAATCCCAGTAACACGTTTCGCACGTGCACCAACTCGCGCCATTCAACTAAAGTCATGTCACCTAACATGATTTACACGCCTTTCAATGAATAGATTTATATTATCTGAATACCTCCAATAGTTCTCGAAGTTCAAGTTGACTGAGTTCCTACTTGATCTAACGATAAGTTCTCGCACGTACACATTGAACAGACTTATTCTTCTACACATTGAGTGCCCAACCTGCTGCATTTCGTCCACTATTATTCTGTCTTCATTTGCTCCACATTTGCTAGCCCACCATTGTATGCAACTGCACGAAGGTTACGGAGATGAAAGCCATAATTGGCAGCAGCAGAAACGCGGCATTGCTATTGTGACACGTAGAATCGATCAAACTCATCGTCAGTCAAATCAATCTTCCAATGCCGATTCACAAAAGATCAGTCAGTGAACTTCTGAGAAGGAAACAGCCAGAAACGATTTTCAAATGACATCAAAGAAATTGGTGCGCCTTTTTTCTTCAGCATGAATCGTCCGAGCGCGAAATTGTTGTCTCAGAATGAACGGTAATTCAGCGAAAAGTGACGGACAGATTTAATTGCACTCTTTTCGAGAGAGATTCGATGGGATTTGTGGCTCATCAAGTCATCATTAAGCATGCCTTCAATCAATGGAGTAGCCTCGGTACGCCTTAAAACAATGAATAATGTAACGCAGCAATGTATTTGTTACGAAGCAATTTACTTGTCATTTGCTTTGTGTTGTTCAGCACTCTTCATGCGTATCAGATTCAGATTCGCTTTGTCCTGGTCTGCGAGCAACGAGAATCTTGTGAATCACCTAAGATAATTTGCATTCTTCACTGCGTTGCGGTCACTTCGCTTTTCTCTTCTGTATTTCGTTGATTTCAGGTCTCACCAATTGCTTTGTTTCATATCATATCAAATTGCGCAAAGATTTAGTTCGTTTTAATCACCATCTGTTTCATCATCATCGAGGACTGTGTTGGTGGTGGCCAAATGAGTGGCGCCAATTCTTCCTCTCCGTCACAATTTCAGCCCAGCACTCGCCAATGAGAAACTGTTGTTATTGTATGATGGGATTAACATTCGTCATGCGTATCACAGCGTTAATTGCAATAATTAGTGTGACATCCTTATATCGTCTAAGTAGGAATTACATAATGCAGACGTCTGTCGTGCGTTTGGCAAGCATGTGCAAGTCTCGAGTGATTAATTGCTGTGATTCTCGCATCTCGTATGCATCTCAGTTCCATTTCTCATTTACTTATTAATTAGAAAGCTGTTTTATATGCCGGAACACAATTTATATTTAACTGGCTGGCTTTGTTTCCGAAACCATCGGAAATTTCGGCAATTTCGGCAATTTCGGCCGTCTGTTCGTCTCGCTCAGTCAGCATCCTGCTTTTGATACATACACTTTCTCCTTGTTCACGCGTATCTCATTCGCTGATCGTCTATCTCATCACGAGATCCACGTTTGAATCGCCTTCAATTCAATCGCCGGTGAATATAAGACAGTGTGTACGATATGTACTCTTTGAGACCTAATTCTCAATGATGAAATATTCGTGCAGAGAATCTTAAATATTAAACATTCATGAGACATGTTGCGCGCCTTATGCGTGCTTTCTTTGAACTTTTGTTCGTTAGGTAAGTGAACGCATTCCCTGTGCTCAAAACTTCCGCCTCGTCATACCCGAATGAGAGGTAATTGAAAGTGAGTGGTTTCGAATCGCGCTAAAAATTGGTGGGTAAAAGTGCTCATCATGACGTAGCTAACAAATATGAGATATAATGGAATCTGGACGACCGTCGTTCACCACATAATCGCACGATAATGATCATAATCCGAAAACAAGAATAAAATTTTTTATGATCTCTCGTGCAAGCTAAGTAAAACTAGTCCAAGTCGTGCATCTTCCATTCTCTCTGAACTCCCATGAATTGTTCCTGCTGCAGCAATAACAGATAGTCGAAAGTGGTGGCCTTTTGCTGAGTGCCTCATTTGCCTATCGCACAATGAGTGGTGTAAGCGTTACGATATTACTTCCATTTCTATTCAGTTTTCCTCCAAACAGACTCGACTAAACCTAATAACCTAACCGTCATAATCGATTTATTTGTATTCGCGACAGCACAAAGCCAGATTAAGAAGATTTATTAATTTTAATCAAGCATCTATGCCAAGGTTCACAATTTCGTTCTTTCTTGCTGATTACCTCCTGAATGCAACTATCCCAGAGTCTAACTAGGTTGGGCTGTGATATCAGAACAAAAAAAATTAATTTAATTCTCGCGGATTCCTACTGAGTTGCTAAATTATACATTTAATCACAGTCAATGATAATGGCTAAAATATCACCTGGCCAACCAATTAAGTGAAGAATAAAAACGGCAATTTTGTCGACATGTCTCGTGATTTGGGACTCGGAGGAAATTCATTTTGTTCCGTTTCTGTTTTGTCAAATGGATAATAACACATTTTAATGAGAAATTCGCGCCACTTGTGGTTTTCGAGGCTCGAGTGCCCACTTGGCCAATCTGAAAACTGAATCACTCAGTCATCGTGCATATTTCATGTCAATTCACTTCATTGTGCGCCAATTACTTCATTTAAATATGCCCTCATTCGGTGATGTTTTTCGAGCTTGTCATTCATGAGACAGGCCAGTTTTAATGGATTCCAATTCATTTTGGCGAGAATACGCAGGTGAGGCAGCATCAAGATTGAATGAATGAGTCGCTGGGAACGGAGTTGAATTGCATCGAGGTGGTGCTGCTTTCAAGACATCAGGAGTATATTCCAAATATGAAATTGATGATTTTCCTGAGTTGGCAGTACCGCATTGCTGTCACGATGTTGATGATAAATCTCGGAAGTGGTTTTGAGCCTGTGAGAGCAGATACATCATGAGAAGTATCTTTTGTTGGCGAGATGATAATGGTTGATATGGCAAAAATATCAGACAAATGAACGACCTTAGACTGCGAAGAGCTGTTCATATGGCGGATTCTTGCGTGCTGAGTCTGGACTTTTGAGAGAAACGTGAATAGAGATCGGCATGTTCACGTTTCTGATATGAAACCAGGCAATAAATAAACCCGAAAACCGGCGAGTTGAGCTCACAATTAAACCCTCTCTACGCTCTCTTAGGTCGGACGTTTTGTAGTATGAGAACAAAGGGAAAGCGCTGTTCAGATGTTTTATTTTCAGCATTCGTACGTACACGAACCGTTTGTGCACGGGTCAAATCACTGTCATTATGCAATCAACAATTCGTGCATCGTGTGAACAAGTTTGGGAAGAAACTCTCACACGACGATGTGACACAAATATCTATCTATGTATTCGATTCGAAAACAAGATCTGGTGCACCACATAAATATTTATCCGAGTATTAATGTGAGAATTGTATCGACTCTGCGAACTTGAACACAGACTCGAGCTTTCATTTGAACTCGACTTAAAATTGGAGTATGAACACGAAATGAAATATGGTATCGAATGCGCGCCCGTTCAATGTAATGCAACGCCCTCGTCTTAACCTCATATGTAAATGGCACCGATTTAGTTTACCGATTTTCATCAGATTATCACCATTAACACTGATCACGTGTGATTTGCAATGGCAGCGAGATGATTTATGAAAACAAATAGAATATGAAACATGCTGAACAGATCATAAGTATAACGGATCGCTGCAAGAAAATGATGTACTTTACTCATACCTGATGACTGATCTTGAACCGAAACCCGAAATTGATGGTCTTTACGTGTGTTTGCAATTCGCTACACCGAATATTAACAGACAGACAACAAGTTTAGGTTTGTTATATGGTGATGAACGAGAACTGCCACGAGCGACATGTGAGGATAAATACAAATTTTTTCATTTAATCCTTAACGAAAAAAAATCAGGAACCAGGCAATTATCAGATACACAACGAGCGCGCCAATTACTTCAGCATTCAATTATACCAGCGCATCTAATCTGAATTATAACAATCATCTAATTACGACGCTCTTTTCACAGCAATATGCATGTTGGTCGGTGTGCTCATCTTTCCGGCCGGCTGGGACGCTCCGTCGGTAAAAGAAGTTTGCGGAAACGATGCCGACAATTACGGAAGTGGCCAGTGCGGCATTCGCTGGGCTTACATTTTGGCCATTATCGGCGTCGTCGATTGCGTCGTGCTCTCCATTCTGGCATTCGTTTTGGGAACACGATACGTCAAGTTGCTGCCGGATCAGTACCTGCCCAATGGATCGGTCTACAAAGGCAAGTAGAGAGAGACCACATCAATCTCGCACCGAGGAATCCCAATCAAAACGAGAATCGCCATGGTGCATGATGATGTTTCTTTGCCGATGGTTAATTTATGTGTTATTTACTTTACGTCTGCTTGTCTGTGCTATTTAGGTGAAGTGAATTCCGCTTTCCTAGCTGATGGTGGCCGCAAATCGATGAACTTACATCCAGTTATGCTAATGCCAGGTCACGCACCCGACGCCGAAAGATTCTCAGAATATTCGCATCGTACAGGACGCTCGCACAAGTCGGGCCACCACCATCCCGTCTCGTCCCACCACACCGCGCCCGCGACCGCTCATGTAATGCACGGATATCCGAGCACGTATGCTAATAATTTCCAACTTTAACAGATTCGCAATCGTCCGTAATTTGAATTCATGTCAGTCGTCCACTGCGATTCGTTTACCTGTCAAAAGTGATTGTTTGGTGTTGTGTACAAGCAGTTACCTGATGTCATCACACCGAGACGTGATGCAAAAAGGCTCGTTTGTGTAATGCGCTAGTAAATATTAAAGTACTGCGGCCCGACGTACTTAACGGCAAATTAATTTAATACGAATTCAACTTATTGTTGTATATCTTAAGTGACGAATTCGACAACGATTATGTAAGTGTCCATTTTGTAATGTTCACTTAAATAAGTGTCGAAATTATTACATACACGGACATTATTATGAAATAAGAAAACATAAATATACTACGATTCACTAATCGTTGCTGTGCCAGAAACGATGCGATTAGACGTCTGATTGCTGATTGTGGCTCACATTCACGTTCAGCCGGAATCCAATAAACATGATTAGACTCTAATGATTAGAGCCTAAAGCGTCGAAGACAATCTACTTGTTTACCGGCCATCGTACAATATTTTCGCTAATCGAAATCGCGGTATGTACAATTCAAAGTACGGAAATCACTTTTCACTCAAGTTCATGCACTTTGTCGACACTGCGACCAAAGCTTCATTTCTTGGACATTCGAGCATCTGTTGAGACGTCACCGAGCTAATGGCAAGTAACCCACGGCTTGACTTTGCCAGTTCTTATCTATTTCTATTTGTTTTCACTGCAATGATTTATTGGCCCTTGTAGGTCACGAAAAGAACGTCGGTACTGTGCGAATCGCGCAATTTGTCGGTCGGTTCGAGACTGTCATACTAAGAGAGTGACCATACACGTTCCGAATGCTGTCGCTCTCCTGGTGCAACATCTCAACGCAGAACAGTTTGGGCAGATCCTCAAACCTGACAATCACGACGTGTGCCTCATGGATCTTCCTCATGGATTTGTATACCTGGATCAATTTTTCCTGTCGATGCGTCCAAGTCAGTTGAAGGTTGAAAAAGAGTCACAAGACCCTCAAGATAACCTACGATATACAACAGAAGAAAATTTTACTGGTGACATTGTTCAAGGCTATTCTGCTCACTCTCGATCGGTTCTAACACGTCAGGCGGCGGAAGCTCTCCATCAGGCACAAGAGCGTGCGTTGGGTCATCGCTATTCGTTGGTCATCTATGACGCTTATCGTCCACAGAAGGCAGTTGATTGTTTTATTGTATGGGCTCAAATGCCTGATGATCGCCCCGATGTCAAGAAGTGTTACTACCCGACTCTTGAGCATAAGAAAGAGGTCTTTGAATTGGGATATGTTGCAAAACGGTCGGGACATAGTCGGGGCAGCACAGTGGATTTGACACTCATCCAGAAAGGACATCAGGTCAAACCTGTCACAGAGATCCAGAAGATTCAAAGAAACCTAAAAAATGGCCAACAAATAATATTTATAGATGACGGGACTCTGGATATGGGATCTCACTTTGATTTATTCGATAAAGCCTCGTGGCATGAAAGTAGTATGATTGATGAAGAAGTCCTAACCAGGCGACGTCTTCTCCGGGGCATAATGGAAAGTAGCGGTTTTAAAGCCAATGCTCAGGAATGGTGGCATTACACATTACAGGATGAGCCTTTTCCTGATACGTATTTCGATTTCCAGTTTTAAGATGATAGATCAAGTTTGCTGCTAGACAAGCTCTTCTTCCCGCGACCTGAACCACGGCTGTCGGGTTCAATTGAAAGATCATCCCGTACACATAATTCATATTTCTCTTGTTTAACTGACTGAGTAAACAATTAGTAACAATGGGATCCAGTTTATTGGATTCGGTTCGTTTGCATAAGCGAATTAATCTGAGAGCGAGCCGATTTTGCGCGCACACTGAACGTGATTAATTTGGCCGGATTGGCCGGCCGGCAGAGAAAAGCTGATCGTGAGAATAGCAGCACAAAACTCAACACGAAGAAACAATGCGAATAGTTACAAATGAATTTGGCTCGAGCCGGACAATGAATATGATAATTATATTATATGAATGAAATGATAGAGCACGTCTTACATGTAGTCGTGACGTGTGCGCTGCGTTTCCGTTTTCGTTAATCAAATTGGAAATTTTCTATCCCGGTCAGTGACGAACTGATTTCTTATGCATCTCTTTTTTTGTCGGGAGATTTTATCTTCCTCAATGCCGTGTCTGCAAGGCGACAATAAAATGTTTGAATCATTACGCGCGAATTTCAATTACTTCTTCACGCGCCAGCGCCTCAATTTCATCGTCACTGAGTTTGAGCAAATTTCCTAGCACTTCTCGCGTATGTTCACCGAGCAGTGGTGGCGGTAAAACGTCTCCTCTAATTTGCGGTTCGCCGTTTATCTTAACGGCTGGCCCAAGAAGTTTAACCTTGCCCGTTACGGGATGTGCGACTTGAATGACACACTTCAAGTGTCGAACTTGTGGGTCATCAAAAACGTCGTCGATGTCGTTGACAGGACCGTAAGGAATGCCAGAGTCCATCAACTTGTCTGACCAATAGTCGAGAGTCTTACGACGCATCGCACCCGATATCGCATCAATCAATTCTCGTCGATGACAAACGCGATCTGCATTTGTCACGAATCTCAGGTCTTCGGCCATGGCTGGCATATGAATTACTCGTCGACAGAACTTCTTGAACGCCTCATCAGATACACAACAAATAGTGATCCACTTGCCGTCGGAACATTGAAATGCTTGATAGGGAACAATATTCTCATGCGCTGTGCCTCGCCGTCGGGCAACTGTTCCACAGTTTAAGTAACTCGAACCCAAATTAACGAGCGATGCAACTTGTGATGAGAGCAAGTTACAGTCGATCTTGCATCCGTATCCACCATTTTTCTGTCGCGATAAGAGTGCTGCTAATATCGCGGATTTGGCATATAAACCCGTTGTGATATCTGTGATGGCGACGCCCGTTTTGCATGGTTCTCCGTCTTCGGGGCCCGTGACGGACATGAGACCGCCGATGGCCGAAGCTATAACGTCAACCCCTGCACGTTTGGCGTAGGGGCCTGTAGGTCCGAATCCGGTAATGGAACAGTAGATCAGACCAGGATTTAGAGTCTTGAGGTGCTCGTAACCAAGTTCTAGTTCATCGAGTTTGCCTGAACGAAGTAAATGAATTTAAAATTGGGCTAATTATTGTTTTATGTCGACTGTTTGCACCTGGCATATAATTTTCTACTAAGACATCACATTTGGTGGCCAATTTCTTGAGGATGTCTCGTCCCCGTGGTCGCTTGAAATCGACAGCGACGCTCTGGAAGAGAGTGTTAGTGCGCAGTGACTTTCGTTAATGACCAGAACGACACCGTTACTCGACTGTTGCCTCCTGATTGTGATTACCTTCTTATTGCGATTTACAGCGAGAAAATAGCACGACTGCCTGTTCGCAACGAACGGCGGTCCCCAGTTTCGTGACATATCGCCCGAAATGGGTTGCTCAATTTTTAACACCACAGCACCCAAGTCACCCAAGTTCATCGTGCAGAATGGCCCGGCGAGTACTCTTGTTAGATCCAGTACTCGAATACCGGACAGGGGCTCGAGAACAGTTGAGGTAGAGGTGCTCAGACATCGATTGAATACTTGCAAACCGCGCATTTTGCGCATATCAAACCTTAGCCGGAGTTTGGCAATAAGATCGTCGATGGAACTGAATGAATTCTGGTAACTTGAAGACTTGAAGTTGAAGGAAACTTGGAAGTTTACAACCCAATAACCTCCTCTAAATCACTGTTTTTGAGCGTCACCAACCGGCTTGATTGGGAGTACTGTTTCTGATAATGACGTTTGGAAAAGTGGCGTTATCTTTAAACACAAAACGAGACCAATCTCGGCATTTCGGATGCCGGTTGGCAATTTCGGATGCCGGTTGGCAACAAGCAAGCATGTGCCAAGTGCGCACTTGCATCAGAAATGTCAACAAACTGCCGGTTACCCTCTTTTATAATCGCTGCCAAGATTACTGTATCTGAAGTACTCAAAGTAGTGAACGAGAAGCCAAACTGAACCAAAACAAAGGCAACTCGATGAGACAGCGAATTACCAAATCTGCACAGTTTTTGCATCACAATTTCATGTCTCCTTCTTCAGTTTCCATTCCAACTCAGCTAATTTCGTCATTTCACCAGTCCACAACGAACATGAATTCTTGCGTTGGTGATTGAACCGCTCAACTTTAGAGATTACTGAACTACCACCACATGTCAACGACAAGGAGAAGGATTGGAGACTTGGATATGTTGTCCATCTATTTGAGGGATTCAAAGTGCATGAAGTTTGTTAATACGATTAGATAACACAGCATTTCGACGATTGCCGATTGTCGTCATAACGAATGCCATGAGATACCTAATTTTGTCTGTTTGATCACCGATTGTCGTCAATAAGCCGATGAAAGTGTCGTCTGGCTTTCCTTAATTGTTGCTGGCAGTCGCCATGAATATTCATTGGTTGGCATCAAACCAAATGCAAGTTTCTACACTTTAATGTCTCCTTTATTATCACTTTCTTGACTACTTACACTCTCTAACTTATTTACTTCTACAATTCTCAATCTTAATGTTCATTTATTCGTATATATGTTAATGTTCACTTAGTTATATATCGACGGTTACTCTACAACTAACCATCGACTGAGTGAACACGAAAGATTTGTGAGCATTCATCTGGTTGGTGATCCGTCGTTATATTTCTCCTCTGTTTGGTGATCCAGGCTGGTTTGCATTGAGCCAAACAGCGTAATTCTTTAATTCTAATTCTCTAATTCTTTAGGTTTTTGGTGGCCCTTAAAAGGACCGTTGGGTTCATACTGTTATTGCTTCCTGCTCACATGTAGACCCCTCATGTCCCCCACCAACCAGATGAATGCCCATGAATGCCCATTAATCATATGGATCACTATATAGTGGCGGATCACCAACCAGATGAATGCCGATTTGTGTTTATCAATATTCGGCACAGTGGTCAGGTCAAACTGTCGAGACATCGAGTTTAGTCAACTCGTCGATGTCTCGCCTACCTAAAGTGTTCATTACCTATCAGGATATATTGTCTGAACTAACTGTTACTTGATTAATTTATGAATTGGCATAGGACCCAACGAGACAGCAAGAAAGCAGAAGTGTGCGAATTGGAGGTGAGCAAACTAGCGATAGTCATTTGCATTAGTGATAAGCATGAGCATGTCGAAGGTTCGTTAGCCTATTCCATTCCTATGTGAATAGATCAATTACAGGTCGCCTAATTCGAGAACAAGATGACCACAAACTATGTTAAGAATCTACATACCAGACACTGCCTTATGGGCTATGCCGCATAGCGATGTAAACAATTGAATCATGTGCCAAACCATGGGAAAAGTAAATTCTCCATACGAACGTGACACCAACCGAAGATCCGTAAGTAAATAGGTACGAAATTAGAAAACTAGACACGCCAAAAACATAGAAGGAAACGTCGCAAACAGTGATCGCTATTTCTTAGTTTCCATTTTGGCCAAAGCGGCCACGGCAGCGAGCGAGATTGAATGACGCCGAACATAGGCAGCCGTTTCGCCGGTATTTTCCATGGTCTCGAACGGGTTCGATGCAGTGGAGAATCGTCGGTAGAATTCAGCTTTCGATTCGTCAGCGTCGTAACGATTCAACGCATCGGGTGAGGCAGGCGATGTCGACGATCTGTTGCCCATCTTGGTTTCGATTGTCCTGGGCACAGAGACAGTGTCATGGATAGAGAATGCGGATTACTTACTGACCAATGCACCATCGTCGTTAGAATGACATGAAAATAAACGTACCTTTGTGGTAAATACTTAGAAAATGAATTAGAAGAGATGAAGAATCATGCAGAGTACATACGCAGTACTTGGAAGGATGTAAACAATTCAGAGCTTTTTATATCCAAGCGATTGCGTAATGTTTCGAGGAGGGGCTTCCTTTCTGGGCGAATCTCCTGGTACCCAAATGCCACCATCGATCGATGTCTCTGCCGCGACTTTCGACTAAATTTAGGTACACGCGCTCGATGCAATTCTCCGCCAGCTGCAATCTGCAGAGCACGCTCAATGGACCAACATTTCTCTGATGCGACAAATCTCTGGTTTGGTGTTTTGGTTAATTTTCAGAACTGTTTTCGATTGGACTATACGCAAAATGATATTGTGAATGTCCTTGTAAAGAAGGAAAACAAAACGGGTATTTGATGATAGTTACACAAAATGATATCTATTGACAGATATCTATTTGGAGACATGCCAAGCGCTACTAGGATGTTCTTCAAAGCCACCAAGTCAATAACATGAATTTGGTCAATATTGTTATGATCGAGGTGTGTGTAGGGCCGTAGTCGGACGCGGCCGGTCGCCGCGGACACGCCGGCAAGTAGCTCAGGCTACTATCGTAGTGACGATTCGATCAACAGTACAGTTTTAATGAGCGATAGTTACCGATGCTTGATGCCAACTGCCCATATACGACAGTGGGAAGCTACTTTTTATACCGTGCGGAGATCACATCATACGTAGTGCAACCGAAAGGTACAACTGAGGCGTACGTATTCAAGGTTAATAGAACGAGGTATCTCTATCAATATAAGTATCAGTTAGAATTAATTTTATTCGCCTTGTTAATTAATTAAAACCATTAGAATCGAAAACGAGCAATTCAAGAGACTCTGGTGTCATGAGATAGTCAACGAAATGAATGTAGAATATTCCGTGTTAATTAAATGCGATTACATTCCTGTGTGCTTCCCATTAAGTCTCCAGATGATCTGGAGACGGGCCTACAAAGTGTCAGTCTTCATGTTGTCAGCAGCACGCTCGTTGGGCTCGTAGTGAGTTGTCCCTCTCGATGAAAGGTTGATATTAGCTCGCAGAGTGTCATACATGCTTGAATTGTTGGCTCGCGCATCCCGTTTGCTTTTCACCAGGAGTTCAGCTAATGCAACCACGATTGCGAGCAAGGCACCACCGAGCAGCATGTAGAAGATGCCGTTCAAGTACGAAGCTGATAACCGGTCACCGGAATACGATTCCTACGAAAAGATAACAAGCCATTACTTTCTGCTTTGGTTTTGTTGTCAGAAAATCAGAATTAACCTCGGTTTCCGAATCGCACTGTTGCGCGCCATCGAACCATTTGCGTCTCAAGCGTTCCAGCGAACCATTTTCCGACAGGTCCAAAATTGCCCTGTTCAATTTCGCTCTGCCAAAATAAGACGCGTTCGGTGAGATCATGGCGAACAACTAACGGTACTTATTCCTGACGCTTTTACCGCAATTCGCCATCTCCTTTCGACACTGCAATTCCGTATCCTTTCGAGTCCAGAACTTCGCCAACTCGCATAAGGTCGCAGTACTCGCTATTTGTGACATAGTCGACCATCGGTGATTCCATCACGAACGCCAATCTTCCATCGGATTCATGAACTCTTTGCAATCCCTCATCGACACTCTTGACCAGCAATGATGGATGCGCCTCCAAACGCTGAGCGAGTTTCTTGTGATCCAGTAAGACAGAGTCATTCAGATGCATCAGCGTGGTGCCATTAATAGCAGAAAACTCGATCGACTCGTCGTTGACCAGTGTTTCGGTGGACACAGATTTGGGTACCAGTGCTCGCGAGCTGTTGTCGAGTTTTTCGACAGCGAACAAGGCGGCTGTGTGTGCAGTGTACGTGCAGATAATGATGAGAGTGCTAAACCACCAGAAGACTGTGATGATTCTGCCAGCTAGTGATCTGGAACAGAGCAAAGTCAGTTTCGGACACCGACAAATTCCCTCTAAGACCATCTGTTAGAAAGTATTGCTAGATGTATGAACGTGTTTTCCTTT